>MDKI01259971.1:0-43701 GCA_005239505.1 Nicotiana paniculata | reverse complement strand
GCGTAGTTAATCTTTAGTTTTAATCTTTAGTGTTAGTAATTTAAATAGCATCAAGTGACAGTTAAGTATTCTAACAGCTTGCTTGATACGTAAATTCCCTGTAGGATCGACTCTGGGCGTAATACCCTGGATTATATTTGCAACGCCCGCTTAGTCTTTTATTAGACATAGTTGAGCGTGATCAGTCACTTTGTGCGTACGTAGCCCCCACAAATAGTAGCACACATTTAATTAGTTCATATATAAGGACAATTCCCCCTCACAAGGTTAGAAAGGAGACTTACCTCGCTCTGAAATTCCATAACCGGCTTCCAAGCCCTTCCGACGACTCCAAGGGCCGCACAACGCCCAAAACTATTCAAATAACGACAAACCAATGAAAATATACTCTAATCATATAAAAAAACATCGAAACCATGAATCGCATCAAACAACATCGAAATCACGAATCGCACTAAAATTCACTTTATGAACTTGAAATTTCAAACCTCTACATTCGATGCCGAAACCCGTCAAATCACGTTCGATTGACCCCAAATTTTGCATACAAGTCACATTCGACATTACAGACCTGCTCCAACTTCCGAAATCGCACTCCGACCCCGCTATCAAAATTTCTACTTCCGGTCGGATTTCTCGAAAACCTTCAAATTTTTATCTTTAACCAAATGACTTCAAAATGACCTATGGACATCCGAATTCACTTCTGATCGCGCTCCAAACTCCAGAATCAACATATGGAGCTATTCCTAGGCTGGGAATCCCAAAAGGACATCGATAACACTAAAATACGCTTCAAGCCAAACTTAGGAAATTTCTTTAAAATGCTGACTTCCACAATATACGCCGAAACGCTCCCAGGTTATCCAAATCCCGATCCGAACATACGCCCAAGTCTGAAATCATCATACGAAGCTGTAGGAACCTTCAAATCTTGATTCAAAGATCGTTTATTCAAAATTCCAATCTTAGTCAATTTCTCCAACTTAAGTCTTCTGAAATGAGAATTTTCTTTCCAATTGACTCCCAACTTCCCGAAATTCAACTCCGACCATGCCCACGAATCGTAATACCTGAAATGGAGCTGCTCATGACTTCAAACTGCTGAACGATGCATTAGAGCTCAAAACGACCGATCGGGTCATTACAAATGCCGTGTATAATATTGTGAGGATGTGAGTAAGAGAAGGGTGATGTCGTGCCATATTATGATATTAAAAGCACGAAGGGTGATGTCGTGCCGTTCCTAATGATTTATTATGAGGATGAGAGTAAAATCATGAAGGGTGATGCCATGCATTTGCATTTACTATTTGGTGAGGATGAGAGTAAAAGAACGAAGGGTGATGCCGCACACTGTTTTCTTTGTGTTGCTATTTTCTGCTGTTTAAGTTGATATTTGAATTGTTGTCTCATTACGTTATTCCCACTATTTGATATTCTTCCCCTCAGCATGTTCCCCTTTTTCTTGGTACTTAGCTGCTTATTCCTTGTTGTTATTATTTCTTCCGTATATTATTAAACTGTACAGGTTGATTTGGTTGTCGTGTCCTAGCCTCATCACTATTTCGCCAAGGTTAGGCTCGACACTTACTCAGTACATGGGGTCAGTTGTACTGATGCTATACTCTTCACATTTTTGTTGTGCAGATCCCAGTACAGGACCCTACGGACCTTAGAGTGAGGAGGCTGCCTTTATTTCACGTGGAGACACCGAGGTAGTCCTGTAGGCGTCGGCAGGCCTTGGCGTTCTGTTCTACTTCATTTGTATTCTGTTATAGTTATTCTAGAAACAAATGTATTTACTTTTGTTCAAACCCCCTTATTTGTAGTACTTGTAGATAGTCCGTGAAGTTGTGACACCAAAAATTATGGGTTTAGTATTATAAATTTCGAGATGGTCCTTGGTCAAGTTATTAGACTTTGCTTCATTTTGTATTTTCATTTCTGATGGTTATGTATTTCACCATTATCTGATAATAATGAAGGATTAAGGTGAATTAAACATTCACGTTGGCTTGCCTAGGGTTCAACGTAAGGCGCCATCACGGTCCTGACGGTGGAAAAATTCGGGTCGTGACAAGTTGGTATTAGAGAACTAGGTTTCTTAGGTCTCACAATTCACAGACAAGTTTAGTAGAATCTGAGGGATTGGTATCAAGACGTCTGTGCTTATCCCCCAGAGGCTGCAGAGTTTAGTAATAACTTCACATCTATTCTTCTCTGTCGTGCGATTTGAATATGCTAACTGGATTTCTATTCTTTTCTCTCGCAGATGGCGAGAACACGTGCTTCTTCATCTACTGATCAGCAGCCCGAGTCTCTAGTTGCAGCTCCTACGAGGGGCCGAGGACGAGGCTGAGGCCGTGCTAGAGGCCGAGGAAGGGGCAGAACTTAGCCCAGAGTAGCAGTCCCAGTGGCGGAGCCTCATCTAGAATTTGCTGATGAGGTTCCTTCCCAGACAGTCCCGGTTGGACCAGCTCAGGTTTCCGAGGGGTTCATTGCCACCCCCGTACTCCAGGATGCTCTGGTCCGTCTTGTGGGCCTTATGGAGAGTGTTGCTCAGGCAGGTTTACTTCCTACAACACCATCTATCTCTCAGGATGGGGGAGGAACCCAGACTCCCGCTACTCGCACTCCAGAGCAGTTGGCTTCTCAATTCCAGATTCCAGCACCTCAGATAGCTGGGGTAGTTCAGCCAGGTATTGTGGCTCAGCCGGTGATGGAGAAGCTATGTCTGTTGATGCTTTATGGAGTTTGGACCGGTTCACCAAGCTGTTTACTACTACTTTTAGCAGTGCACCTTCAGAGGATCCCCATGACTACTTGGATAGCTGCCATGAGGTTCTACAGAACATGGGGATAATGGAGACCAATGGGGTCTATTTTGCTACCTTTCATCTGTCTGGTCCCGCCAAGAGTTGGTGGAGGGATTATTTCTTGACCAAACCAGCTGGGTCACTGTCTTTGACTTGGGCTCAGTTCTCCGATTTATTCCTGGAGAAGTTTCTTCCTGCACCCAGAGAGAGGATTATCGGAGGTAGTTTGAGCGTCTCCAGCAGGGTTCTATGACAGTCACGCAGTATGAGACCAGATTCATCACCTTGGCCCGACATTCTATTATGATACTTCCCACCGACCGATAGAGGGTGAGAAGGTTTATTGAGGGATTATCTCAGCCGATCAGATTGCAGTTGGCTAGAGAGACAAGGAGTGATATTTCCTTTCAGGATGCGGCCAATGTGGCCAGGAGAGTTGAGATGGTTTTATCACAGGGCAGTTGTCAGGGGTCTGATAAGAGGCCTCATCATTTTGGCCGGTTCAGTGGTGCCTCATCTGGAGGTAGGGATTCTTTTGGTAGAGGCCATCCTCCTAGGCCGTTTCAGTCAGCGCTTCAGGTTTCTCGCAGTGCTCCAGGTAGTCGTGGTTCCCACATGCCATATTCTGATCAGTTACCCTACAGTGCTCTGCCAGCTCCTATCAATGCACCGCCGCTCTAGTTTTCAGGGTGGTTACTCAGGTCGTCAGGGACAGTTTCAGGACCAGTAGTCTCAGCAGCTGAGGTCTTGTTATAATTGTGGTGGTCTGAGGCACATTGCTAGATTTTGCCTCTGAGATTCGAGTGGTTTTCAGCACCAGGGTTCTCGTACTATGATTCCAGCACTAGGTTCTCCACCACCCCCTCATCTAGCTAGGGGTGAAGGTCGAGGTACTAGAGGAGGAGGTCAGGCAGTTAGAGGTGGAGGCTAGGCTACTAGAGGTAGAGGCCAGCCAGCAGTATGCAATCTCAGGGATGTTCAGATTGGTGGGGCTCAATGTTATGTTATTCCAGCCCGACCTGAAGCTGAGGTCTCTGATGCAGTCATCACAGGTACGCTTTCAGTTTGCAGCAGGGATGCTTCAGTTTTATTTGATCCGCGGTCCACATTCTCTTATGTGTCATCTTATTTTGCTCCTTATTTGGTTATGCCTCATGATTCTTTGATTACTCCTGTATATGTGTCTACACCGCTGGGTGATTCTAATATGGTAGATCGTGTCTACCGTTCATGTGTAGTGGTTATTGGGGTTCTTGAGACTAGTGTAGATCTTCTACTACTTGATATGGTTGATTTCAATGTCATTTTGGGGATGGATTGGTTGTCGCTTATCATGCTATTCTGGATTGTCATGCCAAGACTGTGATATTAGCGTTTCCCGGGTTGCCTCGATTGGAGTGGAGAGGGACTCTTGGTCATTCTTCCAGCAGGGTTATCTCATATATGAAGGCTCGGTGCATGGTCGAGAAGGGGTGTTTGGCCTATTTGTCTTATGTTCGTGATTCTAGTGCCGAGGGTCCTTCTATGGAGTCCGTGCCCATAGTCCGTGAGTTTCCAGAGGTGTTTCTTGCAGACCTGTCAGGCCTGCCACCCGACAGGGATATTGACTTTTGCATTGATTTGGCTCCGGTCACTCAACCAATTTCTATTCTGCCATATCGTATGGCCCCGCCAGAGTTGAAGGAGTTGAAAGAATAGTTGCAGGATTTGCTTGATAATGGATTTATTAGGCCTAGTGTCTCTCCTTGGGGTACACCGATGTTGTTCGTTAAGAAGAAGGACGGATCAATGAGAATGTGAATAGATTATCAGCAATTGAACAAGGTTACCATCAAGAATAAGTATCCATTGCCGAGGATTGATGATTTGTTTGATCAACTTCAGGGTGCCAAGGTATTTTCGAAGATTGATTTGAGATCTGGCTCCATCAGTTGAGGATTAGGGCATCCGATGTCCCTAAGACAACTTTTCGCACTCGGTATGACATTATGAGTTCTTAGTGATGTCATTTGGGTTGAAAAATGTCCCAGCTGCTTTCATGGACTTGATGAACCGAGTGTTCAGGCCTTATTTGGACTCGTTCGTGATTGTATTCATTGATGATATTCTGATTTACTCCCGCAGCCGGGAGGAGCACGAGCAACACCTTCGAGTCGTTCTTCAGACTCTGAAGGACAGTCAGTTGTATGCTAAGTTTTCTAAGTGTGAGTTTTGGTTGAGCTCAGTTGCATTCCTGGGTCATGTTGTATCAGCAGAGGGTATTCAGGTGGATCCCAAGAAGATTTCAGCAATCAAGGATTGGCCTAGACCCACGTCAGCTACAGAGATTCGGAGTTTCTTGGGTTTAGCAGGTTACTATCATCGGTTTGTGGAGGGCTTTTCATCTATTGCAACCCCGACGACCAGGTTGACTCAGAAGGGTGACTAGTTCAGGTGGTTAGATGAGTGTGAGGCGAGCTTTCAGAAGCTCAAGACAGACTTGACCACGACACCCGTGTTGGTTCTGCCCACAGGTTCAGGGCTATATACTGTGTATTGTGATTCTTCTTGGGTTGGACTTGGCGCAGTGTTGATGAAGGATGTCAAGGTTATAGCCTATGCTTCACGTCAGTTGAAGGTCCACGAGAAGAATTATCTAGTCCATGATTTGGAGTTAGCAGCCATTGTTCACGCGCTGAAGATTTGGAGGCATTATTTATATGGCTTGTCTTGTGAGGGGTTCACGGATCACAAAAGTTTGCAATATTTGTTCAAGCAGAAAGAGTTGAATTTGAGGCAGAGGAGAAGGTTGGAGCTGTTGAAAGACTATGACATCACCATCTTATATCATCCAGGGAAGGCCAATGTGGTGACAAATGCTTTGAGTAGGAAGTCAGCCAACATGGGTAGTCTTGCTTATATTCCGGTCGGGGAGAGACCGCTTACTTTGGATGTTCAGGCTTTAGCCAGTCGGTTCATGAGATTGGATGTTTCTGAGCCCGGCCGTGTTCTAGCTTATACATTTTCTCGTTCCTTATTATTTGATCGTATTCGAGATCGGTAGTATGATGATCCTCATTTGTGTGTCCTTAGGGATACGGTCGGGCACGGTGATGCCAAGAAGGTAACAGTTGGTGAGGATGGAGTTTTACAGGTGCAGGGTCGTACTTGTGTACCTAATATGGATGGACTTCGTGAGTTGATATTAGCGGAGGCCCATCGTTCCCGGTATTCTATCCATCCGGGCGCCGCAAAGATGTATCAGGATTTGCAGTTGCATTATTGGTGGAGGAAGATGAAGAAGGATATTGTGGCATTTGTAGCTTGGTGCTTGAATTTTCAGCATGTAAAGTATGAGCATCAGAGACCTGGTGGATTGATGCAGCAGATTGAGATTCCTGAGTGGAAGTGGGAGCGCATCACCATGGATTTCGTTGTTGGACTCCCACGGACTCAGAGGAAGTTCGATGCAATATGGGTCATTGTGGATAGGCTGACCAAGTCAGCGCATTTCATTCCTGTGGCAGTTTCCTATTCTTTGGAGAGATTAGCAGAGATCTACATTAGGGAGATTGTTCGTCTTCATGGCGTACCCGTGTCCATCATTTCTGATCGAGGTACGAAGTTTACCTTGCATTTCTGGAGGACAGTTCAGCGTGAGTTGGGCACACGGGTTGAGTTGAGCACAGTGTTCCATCCTCAGACGGACGGGCAGTCCGAGCGTACTATTCAAAATTTGGAGGATATGCTATTGGACTGTGTCATTGACTTTGGAGGTTCTTGGGATTAGTTCTTGCCATTAGCTGAGTTCTCTTACAACAATATCTATCAGTCGAACATTCAGATGGCTCCCTATGAGGCACTATATGCTAGGTGGTATCGGTTGTCAGTTGGGTGGTTTGAGCCGGGAGAGGCTCCGTTGCTGAGTACGGGGTTAGTGCAGGATGCCTTGGATAAGGTAAAGATCATTCAGGATAGACTTCGTACAACTCAGTCTAGGAAGAAGAGTTATACCGACCGTAGAGTTCGTGACTTGGCATTCATGGTCAGAGAGCGGGTGTTGCTTCGGGTGTCGCCCATAAAGGGCGTGATGAGATTCGGAAAGAAGGGAAAGCTAAGCCCTAGGTACATTAGTCCATTTTAGATCCTTGATAGAGTGGGAGAGGTGGCTTATAGACTTGTGTTGCCACTGAATTTATCAGCTGTGCATCCAGTATTTTATGTATCTATGCTTCGGAAGTATCACGACGTCCATCCCATGTGTTAGACTTTAGCAGTGTCCAGTTGGACAAGGATTTGACCTATGAGGAGAAGCCGGTAACCATATTATACCAGAAATTCGTCAGTTGAGATCGAAGAGTTATCCTTCGGTTCGTGTTCAGTGGAGAGGTCATCCTGCCAAGGCAGCTACCTGGGAGTCCAAGTCCGATATGCCCATATTTTCCCCGATTCAGGTACTTTTCTATGTCCGTTCGAGGACGAACGTTTGTTTTAGAGGTGGAGAATGTGATGACCCAAAAGGTCATCCCTTGTTGTATGAGCTAAAATGGTGTTCTGAGGTCTTGAAAACTTCCTTTTATCTCACCTCGTTTTGCATGCACATCCCGAGCGTATATCCGGGAAGCTTTTATATAAAAAAATGAGAAAAATGCTAACTTTGCCTTTAAAATTGAATTTAAGTTGACTTCGGTCAACATTCAGGGTAAACGGATCCGGACCCGTGATTTGACGGTCCCGGAGGGTCCGTAGGAAAATATGAGACTTGGGCGTATGCCCGGAATCGAATTCCTAGGTCCCAAGCCCGAGAAATGAATTTTTGAAAGAAATTGTTTTTCTGAAAATATATGAGTTTTTGGAAATTTGGTTATATTTGAAATTTATGGTATCGAGCCCGTATTTTGGTTCCGGAGCCCGGTACAGGTTCAATATGATATTCAAGTTGTGTCTGTAAAATTTGGTAAGAAGCAGAGGTCGTTGGACGTGATTCGGACCCGTAGTTGTAATATTTGATACTTTGAAAGTTTTGAGATTTTTCTTTGATTTCTATGCTAAATTCGTTGTTTAAGATGTTATTTTGGCGATTTGATCGCACGAGTAAGTCCGTAGGATGTTTTTGAGGTTGTGTACGTGTTTGGTTTGGAGCCCCGAGGGCTCGGGTAAGTTACAGATATGCATCAGAGTGCTTTTGGACTTAGAAACATCTGGTGTTACTGTTGTTGCTGGTGTCCAGGCATTTGCTCTATGCGAACGCGTGTTAACCCACACGAGCGCACTGCACAAATTGGGAGGGGGGCAGGTTTACCATATGCAAACGCATAGGATAGGACGCGAATTTTCATAACTCTTTCACTAAAACTCGGACTTGGGCGATTTTTGAAGAAGAATTTCACCACAAAACCATAGGTATGTGTTCTTAGACTCGTTTTCTTCAATTTCCCTTAACATCCATTAGATTTCTAGGCCTAAATCATATTCTTAAGGGTAGAAAATTGGGGATTTGGGTAGAGTTATGGCTTTTTGAATAATTGGAATTTAGACCTCATTTTGAGGTCGAATTCCGGAACTAGTTATATATTCGGGCTCGTGGGTGAATGGGTGATCGAATTTTGGTCAAAACCTCGTGTTTTGACCAAGCGGGCATGGGGTCGATTTTTGACTTTTTGGGAAGAATGATATAAAACCTATAATTAAGCGTTGGGATTGGGTTTAGCATTTATTGATGTTATTAAGTTAAATATGTCTAGATACAAGTGAATTGGATTCAAATTCTAAAGGGAAAGCGGTAATTAAGGCTTGAGTTTAGTCGTGGAATTCGAGGTAAGTGTTCAGCCTAACCTTAACTTGAGGGAATATGTGTTGTGTCCTATTTTCTATGAGTTAGTATCATGTACAACGTTTAGGTGAGGTGGCGAGTACCTATACGTTGGTGTCAAACATGCCCGTGAGTCGAATATTGTGAATTATGTGGTTTTTCATTGATTTGAGCTTCACTTTGTGGTTATTCATATTGGTGGAAATTCTCGATATTGATTAGTGTTGAGTATGGGTTTCAGTTGAGAAATTCTATGCGAAGTTATGTACTAAGTGAGATTGGTTATATCTGTGTCCCTTGCCGGGATGGTATTGATTCTATTGTGGTTCCCTTGCCGGGACGTTATGATTTTATTATTGTTGTTCCTATTGTTTATTTTCCTTGCCGGATTGCTGTATTGACATTGTTTGGGTGAGGAAGAGGGTAAAGCACGAAGGATGATTCCGTGTATGATATTGTGAGGATGAGAGTAAAAGCACGAAGGGTGATGCCGTGCCATATTATGATATTAAAAGCACGAAGGGTGATTCCGTTCCATTCCTATTGATTTATTCTGAGGATGAGAGTAAAAGCACGAAGGGTGATGCCGTGCCATATTATGATATTAAAAGCACGAAGGGTGATTCCGTTCCATTCCTATTGATTTATTCTGAGGATGAGAGTAAAAACACAAAGGGTGATGTCGTGCATTTGGATTTACTATTTTGTGAGGATGAGAGTAAAAGCACGAAGGGTGATGCCGTGCACTGTTTTGTTTGTGTTGCTATTTTCTGCTGTTTAAGTTGATATTTGAATTGTTGTCTCATTACGTTATTCCCACTATTTGATATTCTTCCCCTCAGCATGTTCCCCTTTTTCTTGGTACTTAGCTGCTTATTCCTTGTTGTTATTATTTCTTCCGTATATTATTAAACTGTGCAAGTTGATTTGGTTGTTGTTTCCTATCCTCGTCACTACTTCGCTGAGGTTAGGCTCGACACTTACTCAGTACATGGAGTCGGTTGTACTGATGTTACACTCTGCAAATTTTTTGTAATGACCTGACCAGTCATTTTGAGCTCTAGCGCATCGTTTAGCGGTTTGAGGCCCTGAGTAGCTTCACTTAAGGTATTATAACTTGCATGCGTGGTCGAAATTGAATTTCGGGAGGTTCAAAGTTGAATTAGAAAGAAAATTCTCATTTTGGGAGCTTTAAGTTGAAAGAATTGACTAAAGTGTGATTTTTGAGCAAATGACCTCGGAATCAGGATTTGAAGGTTCTAGCAGGTTCATATGATGATTTCGAAATTGGGCGTAAGTCTGGATTAGTTCTCTTATAACCCGAGAGCGTTTTAGCGTATATTCTGAAAGTTGGCAATTTGGGAGAAGTTCACAAATTTGGGTTGAAGTGTTTTTCAATGTTATCGATGTCCGTTTGGGATTCCGAGTCTTGGAATAGATTCGTATGGTGATTTTGGTATTGGGAGCGTGTTCGTAAGTGGAATTGGAGGTCCGTAGGACATTTGGCGAAAGTTATAAAATAGAAGATTTTTTGAAAGTTTGACCGAGAGTTTTACTTTTTGATATCGGGGTCGGATTCTGATTCCGGAAGTTGGAGTAGGTCTGTAATGTCTAATGTGACTTGTGTGAAAAATTTGAGGTCGATCGGAAGTGATTTGATAGGTTTCGGCATCGAATGTAGAAGTTTCAAGTTCTAAAGTTCATTAAGCTTGAATTGGGGTGCGATTCATGATTTCGACGTTGTTTGATGTGATTTGAGGCCTTGAGCGAGTTCGTATCATGATTTGGGACATTTTGGTTTAATTGGTTAAGGTCCCGAGGGTCTCGGGTGGATTTCGGAAGGTTAACGGAATGGATTTCGGACAAAGAAAGCTGCTGAATTTCTGTTGCAGAAGCTGTTCACCAGAGAATTTCTGATGTGTGGAGTCGATTTTGGAAGCTCATATCTTGCAATATATAATGAATTTGAAACTTTATATAACATGAAAGTTGTATCTCTTTAATTCTAGTTTCCATAAAGATAAACCATTTATCATTTTGATATTATTACATAAAGTTATGATCGATTGAATGAAGGCTGGTAAAGCTATTTTTGCAATTTCCCCAGAAATTTCTGATGCGAGGAGCCTACTTTGGAAGCTTATATGTCGCAATATATAAGGAATATAAGCGTTTGAAAAACATGAAAGTTGTAATCCTTTGATTCTAGTTTTCAGAATGATAAACCATTCATTATTTAGACATTTGTAAAGAAAGTTATGATCGATTGAATAGGGACTGGTAAAGCTGTTTCTAGTGGACTATTAGCGACGACTTTTAGTGACGGAAATGGACTTTTAGTGATGGATGGGCAGAAACTTAAGGACCAAAAATGCTCATTTCCTTCATTTTCGTTTTGGATTTTTGGAGCACGGTTCTTGGGCGATTTTCACGGGAAAACATTGGGGTAAGTATTACTTATCCTATATTGATTATGTTTCATGATTCCATACTCATTTACATCATGAATCCATGAATTTATTGAAGAAAAATCTGATTTTTAGCAAATCTTCCAAAAAACAAAAATTTAATCCAATGTAGGAATTCGATAGTTTTTGCATGGTTGAACTCGTATCGGAGTTGTCGGATTTTGTGAGTTTCGTCGGAATCCGAGACGCGGCCCCACAGGCGATTATTGAGTTAAATTTCGGATTTTAATCTGGAAAATTAGTAAATTCATATGAAAGTAATTCCTACGATTTGTATTGAGTATTTCGAATTGTTTATGACTATAATTGAGGCTTTCGGACACAAATTCGCGAAGCAAAGGTTTATTGGGATCTTGAATTTGGTTGCAGAGCGAGGTAAGTCTCATTTCTAACTTTGTAAGAGGGAATTGTCCCCATAAGTCAAATAATTAAATACGTGCTGCTGTTTGTGGGGGCTACGTACGCACGAGGTGACGGGAGTCCTACTATTATGCTTACGTCCGGGTAGTCTAGGACCCAAAAGCATGTTTTATTTTCCATACTTGTAACTTTATTGATGAATTTGGAAACGATTAAACCTTATCAAACTTGGTAAATGAATTTTTGGAAAAGATTTAAATACTATCTTCAAGTCCATTAAAAGAGAATTTTATCACCTCCTTGGGTGATTGTTTTCCTGATAAAATAGGAATTTATTGTGTGAATGTGTGTATCTATGAGTACTTGAGTCGCATGTATGATTCGCGAGCAGGATAACTCTATTATTTATATATGACCGCGTCGCATGATCGATTCGCGAGCGGGGTAATAGATGCATCTATGGTTCGAGCCGTTCGACCCTTCGACAATGCATAATTTACATTTATCGTTGGTTCGAGCCGTTCGACCCTCAACATTTCTTGTGCATGATATTTGCTGAGTACTTTCTGAGAATTTTTTAACTTCTTACTGTCCTTGAATTATAAGTGGTCAACTGAAATGACGAAGATTTAAAGTTTGTAAATGTGGAAGAAGTTGTTATTTCCTATCACTATTTGTTAATTATCTATGATATCCATGCTTAGTGTCACACTTGATTTTATTAAAATTGACCTCTAGCAAGTGTCAAATTCGACCTCTCGTCACTACCTCTTCTGTCACGACCTAAAATCCAACACAGGTCATGATGGCGCCCAACACTGGAGTCAGGCAAGCCAACCGTTGTTTACTAGTGAGATTATCCTTATTTGACATACCAACCCCACATATTCCCAAAATTTTAAGCTTAGATCATTTACATAAAAGCGGAAATATTAACAAACTTAAGTAAATACAGCCACAATGATCATGAACCAATATATACAGTCCCAAAATAAAGAGTCTTCTATGTGTGTGCGAGAAACTAGTGTCACAAGTCAACAGGCGAACTAGTAGAATATACAAAATATGGTACAAACTGTACTACTGTCTGAACGAAGTAGTCAGGAATAAACAAAAGATAACTCCATAGTACTACTGAGAAATCGCCAAGGGAGGCAGCTCACCGTGGAGTCAGGTCCAGAATATACGTCAAGCTCCGGTCGGATAACCAGAAGCACCAGCTTCAGAACCTGTACAATTAAGTACAGAAGTGCAGCATGAGTACATAAATATATATGTACCCAGCGAGTATCCCGCCTAACCTCGAAGAGGTAGTGACTAGAGGTCGACATGACACTCACTAAGGTCCAACATTATAATTTAAAAGAATATAATAGAAACGGTAGGCATTTAAAGACAATGAAGCAACAAGTATACATGTAAGGTACTGAAATCCAGGAAGAATACTAGGAATGAATAAAACAATTACCACTTCACTTTTCCCCAAATATCTGTCAGATCAATATCCATGAATTTAGTAACAAATAAATCACATGCATGCAGGGTAAGGACAACCGGCCGGAGTCATAAGATAGTCACGCTCGTGCACTGCCGAGGATCGAATGGCCCGTACCAAAAGTACACCTCTCCACAAAGTACTCAAATCTATGCACTGCCGAGGATCGAACGGCCCGTACCAAAAGTGCATCTCTCAATACTCTCTATGCACTGCCGAGGATCAAACGGCCCGTACCAAAAGTGCATCTCTCAATCCTCTCTCTGCACTGTCGAGGATTGAACGGCCTGTACCAAAAGTGCATCTCTAAATCCGCCGTGGGGTATGGTTCCCATAAGAGTTGGGGGAATCACACTCCGCTCGTGGAATGTAAATTGCAAAGCGGTCACATGCACACACGTTATTCCTTTTAAAAAAAATACTTTTCAGTGAACAATTTCTTACAAGTTTTTCTCAAATTCCATAACTTCTGGGAAATAAGAAACATGTAATGTTAATTCATTGAGCTTATAGTTCATATCAAGTAAAACACAAGGCATGATATGGGCCTACCCGGACATAATAGTAATAGTCGCTACGTACGGACTCTCGTCACTTTGTACGTACGTAGCCCCCACAAATTATCACATATAGCATTTAAATTACCTAGGGGGACAATTCCCCCTTACAAGGTTAGAAAGGAGACCCACCTTGCATCGAATTTACTCCCCGGACCGAGAACGTGCCCGAAACTCCAAACTCTACACCCGAGGACTAGAAACTAGCCAAAATTTATACATATACATTAATTTATATTCGAAGCATGGAATTCTCCTCTTATTTAGCCAAAAATCACCATTCTTGAAGAAAATCTAAAATCCGACCCCGAGCTCGCATTCTCGGATTCCAATGATCATCGAAGGAAACACTCACCCAAAACCTAAGGATTATTAATATACGATTTTTACTTGATTTCATTGCAAATTCACGGGTAAATTCTTAAATTATCGAAAACCCTAGGTTACTACCCAATTCTTGATTTTTCACTAATTTAGGAAGTTAATTAAGCTAGTAATCCATGCATGAAGCTAATATTAGAGTAGAATTTACTCACCTTCAATAACCAAGTCGTTTGCCGCTCTAAAATGGTGGAAATCACCCCAAGGAAGAAGAAGGAGATGAGAAAAATGAATTAAAATCTGTGTATAAAAACACACTGTCTGAACAGTGTTTCCGCACCTGCGGCTCGAGGACCGCACCTGCGAGAAAAGGCTCGCACCTGCGGAAATGGACTGGGGAGCCTGGGCCCGCACCTGTGGAGTGGAGACCGCACCTGCGGCTCTGCTCCTGCGGAACTTTGTCCTCACCTGTGAGAATTGGCCAGACAACTAGGGGTCGCACTTACGAGGCTGGGACCGCAGGAGCGGTCCCGCACCTGCGACTTGTCAACCGCACCTGCGGTCACACCAGAACAAGTGCACCAGCAGCTATTTCAGCTGGTTTTTGGCCTCGTGTGGTGTCCGGGAGGCACCTGGGCCCACCCGAGCCCTCGTCCAAATATACCAACAAGTTCCAAATCATAATACGGACTCGCTTGAGCCTTCGAAACACCCAAAACAAGGCTAAAACACAAAATCACACCTCAAAACCCCAAGAACCAAACTTAGGAACTTTAAGTTTTCTTGACTTCGCTAACAACGCGCCGAACCGACCTATACTACTCAGAATGACACCAAATTTTGCAGGCAAGTCATAAATGACATAACGGAACTATTTCCGGTCTTAGAATTCTATTCGGACCTCGATAACACAAAAACACGTCCCAAACCAAAATAGGAACTTAAGGATCTTCTTATTTCAATATTGGGCGCCGAAACGCTCCCGGTTCATCAGAAACCCATTCTAAACATACGCCCAGGTCCAAAATCATCGTACAAAGCTACCGGAACCGACGAAACTCGATTCCGAGGTCGTTTACCCAAAATGTTGACCGAAGTCAAACTTGGCCTTAAAGGCCAACCTTAAGGAACCAAATGTTCCTATAGCACTCTAAACACCTCCGAATCCCGGACCACCAGTCCCCGCAACTCATAAATCATAATAAGCCGCTATGGGAAGTTTAACTTACGGGAACGGGGTCCGATAATGCAAAATGACCGGTCGGGTCGTTACATTCTCCACCTCTTAAACAAATGTTTGTCCTCGAACAGGTCTACAATCATACATGAAGTGCTAAATATGTGTGGATATCTACTCCGCATGTCCTACTCGGACTCCCAGGTTGCCTCCTCAACTGGTTGGCCCTTCCGTTGGACCTTTACGGCAGAAACTCTCTTGGACCTCAACTGGCGGTCCTATCTATCAATAATAGAAACCGGCTCCTCCTCATAGCCCAACCTCTCATCCAACTGAATAGTGCTGAAATAAACACGTAAGAGAAGTCGGCGTGGTACCTCCGGAGCATGGATACATGAAAAACTGGATAAACTCCTGATAAACTGGGAGGCAAAGTCAGCTCATAAGCAACCTCCCCAACTCGCCTCAACACCTCGAAGGGACCTATAAACCTCGGTCTTAGCTTGACCTTCTTACCAAACCTCATAATACCCTTCATAGGCGAGACTTTCAACAGGGCCCTATCTCCCTCCATAAATGATTCATCACGCGCCCTCTGATCCGCGTAACTCTTCTGTCTGGACTATGCTGTACGGAGCCTCTCCTGAATCAACTTCACCTTCTCCAAGGCATCCCTCACCAGGTCGGTGCCATATAACTTAGCCTCGCCAGACTCAAACCACCCGATAGGAGAACGACATCGCCGACCATACAAAGCCTCAAATGGTGCCATCTCAATGCTGGACTGATAACTATTATTGTAAGCAAACTCGGCCAAAGGCATGAACTGGTCCCACTTACCTCCTTAGTCAATCACACATGCCTTGAGCATGTCCTCCAATATCTGAACGGTACGCTCCGACTGACCATCAATCTGAGGGTGAAATGCTGTGCTGAGGTCTATCTGGGTACCCATCTCACTATGTAATTCTCTCCAGAAGCGCGAGGTGAATTGAGGACCTCGATCTGATATGATGGACACCGGCACACCATACAACCGGACTATCTCCCGAATGTAGATCTGGGCCAATCTCTCAGAAGTATAAGTAGTAACTACTGGAATGAAATGCGCCGATTTGGTCAATCTATCCATAATGACCCAAACCGCGTCAACCTTTCACAAGGTCCAAGGCAACCCAACCACGAAGTCCATAGTGATGCGCTCCCATTTTCACTCAGGAATGGGCATCTACTGAAGTAGGCCTCCTGGCCTCTGGTGCTCATACTTAACCTGCTGGCAATTAAGACACCTAGTCACATACTCCACAATGTCCTTCTTCATCTGCCTCCACCAGTAATGCTGCTTCAAGTCACGATACATCTTCGTAGCACCAGGATGAACAGAATACCGAGAACTGTGTGCCTCCTTTAGAATCCTCTCCCTCGGGCCATCAACATTAGGAACACATAAGAAGCCCTGAAGTCTCAGAACACCATCCTGACCAATAGTAACCTCCTTGGCCCTACCCTGGACCACTGTCTCCCGAAGCTCTGCTAAGCACGGATCATAGAACTGCTGGGCCTTAATCTCCCCCAATAACGAAGACTGAGCAACCACATGTGCCAAAACTCGATGAGGCTCTGAAAGTTCTAATATCACCAGGCGATTTTCCAAGGACTAAATGTCCAAGGCTAGGGGTCTCTCCTCTGCTGCAATATAAGCCAAGCTACCCATACTCTCCGCCTTCCTGCTCAAAACATCTGCTACCACATTTGCCTTGCTCGAGTGATAAAGAATGGTGATATCATAATCCTTCAACAACTCAAGCCATCTGCGCTGCCTCAAATTAAGATCCTTCTTCTTGAACAAGTGCTGCAAGCTACGGTGGTCTGTATAAACCTCATAGGACACTTCATACAAGTAGTGCCTCCAAATCTTAAGAGCATGAAAAATTGCCGCCAACTCCAAATCGTGCACAGGGTAATTCTTCTCATGAACCTTCAGCTGGCGTGAAGCATAAGAATTAACTCTCCCTCCTGCATCAATACACACCCTAAGATAGCGCATAAAGCATCGCAATATACTATGTACATCCCAAAACCAGAAGGCAATACTAGAACTGGTGTTGAGGTTAATGCTGTCTAGAGCTTCTGAAAGCTCGCCTCACACTCGTCAAACTATCGAAACGGGGCATTCTTCTGAGTCAATCTAGTCAATGGATCTGCAATAGAAGAGAACCCCTCCACAAATTGGTGATAATAGCCTGCTAGGCCCAAAAAGCTCCTGATCTCTGTAGCTGAAGTAGGACGCGACCAACTCTGAACTACCTCGATATTCTAAGGATCAACCTTGATACCCTCTTCGTACACCACGTGCCCCAAAAATGCCACGGAATCCAAACAGAACTCAAACTTGGAGAACACTTAGCATATAGCTTCTGTTCTCGTATGGTCTGGAGCACAACTCTCAAATGCTTCTCATGCTCCCTTAGGCTACGTGAGTAAATCAAAATGTCTGAACACCCTATTCATCAAGTCCATGAATGCTGCCGGGGCATTAGTCAAGCCAAATGTTATCACCAGGAACTCATAATGGCCATATCTCGTACGAAAAGCAGTCTTCGAAACATCTGAAGCCCGAATCCTCAACTGATGATACCCCGATCTCAAATCAATCTTAGAAAACACACGAGCAGCCTGCAACTGGTCAAAAAAATCATCGATGCGTGGCAAAGGATACTTTTTCATAATGGTAACCTTGTTCAACTGGCGGTAATAAATACACATCCGCATAGACCCATCCTTCTTCTTCACAAATAGAACTGGAGCACCCCACGGAGATACCTCGGTCTGATGAACCCCTTAGCTAACAACTCCTCAAGCTGTGTCTTCAACTCCTTCAACTCTTTCGGAGCCATACGATACAGAGGAATAGATATAGGCTGGGTGTTTGGAGCTAAATCAATGCAGAAATCAATATCACGTTCCGGAGGCATGCCCGGAATATCCGAAGGAAATACATCAGCAAACTCTCGAACAACTGGAACTGAATCAATCGTCGAAGACTCGGCGGTGGTGTCTCGCACATAAGTAAAATAGGCAAGACAACCCTTCTCAACCATATGTCGAGCCTTCAAGAATGAAATAATCCGGCTGGTTGTACTAACGGAAGAACCTCTCCACTCCAGCCTAGGTGACTCGGGCATGGCTAAAGTAACTGTCTTGGCATGGAAATCTAGCACGACATGATAAGGAGATAGCCAATCCATGCCTAAAATAATCTCAAAATCAATCATGTCGAGCAATAATAGATCTGCTCGAGTCTCGAACCCACAAAATGAAATCACACAAGACCGGCAAATCCGGTCTACAACCACATAATCGCCCACTGGAGTGGACACATAAAAAGGTGAACCCAAGGACTCATGAGGGACATCCAGAAAACGAGCAAATAAGGCCGAAACATAGGAATAAGTGGATCCTGTATCAAATAACACTGATGCCTCTCTACCACATACTAAAATAATACCTGTGATCACGGCGTCTGAGGCCACTGCATCTGATCTGGCCGGAATGGCATAGAACCTGGCTGGAGTACTAGAAGACTGGGTCCACCAGAGTGAACAGGATCTGCCTGACCTCTCCCCGACTGGCCTCCACCTCTAGGACGACCCCTGCCGACCTGTCCTCCACCTCTAGGTGGCCGGACTGTTGGTGTCGGACCCATCGGCTGATAATCCTATTGCACGGTCTTGCCTCGAAACCTGGGACACTGCCTCCTCATATGACCTGGCTCTCCACACTCGTAAAAACTTCCAGGTACCATAGTCTGCTGCCCCTAAGAAGAGCCCTAAATGGCTGGAGGGTGATGAGAGCCCTCTAGCGTAGCACTGAAGTAAGGGCCGGAGGATCTCGGATGATTGGGATAACCACTGTGCCAACTCTGAATGGCTGGAGGACGGTAGGAATGCTCTAGCATGGCACTGAAATGCAGCCTCGCTGGAACACCTCGGGGAGGTGCAGAATATAAAGGCCTGTTGGGCTGACCACTGCTATACTGACCCCTGCCCCTAGTTGGGGAACCTCTGAAATCTTCAGAGAATCTAGCCCTCTTATCCTGCTGTCCCTGATCCCTGCTCCTCGACTAATACCCCTCGATCTTGCGAGCAATCTCTACCACGAGCTGATAAGGAGTACCTATCTCCACCTCTCGGGCCATGGTGGCCCTAATACCTGGATGTAACCCCGCCAAAAATCTCCGCACTCTCTCAGCATCGGTAGGCAATATCATAAGTGCATGGCGAGACAACTCTGAAAATCTGGCCTCATAATCTGTCACTGATATCTGCCCCTGCTCTAGCCACTCAAACTGGTACCGTAGCTCTTCCCTCTCAGAGGGTGGGATATATCTATCCAGAAACATCTGCGTGAACTGCCCCCAAGTGACAGGAGGAGAATCTACTGGCCTGCTGAGAATATAGGACTACCACCACCTACGAGCTTTGCCCTCCAACTGGATGGTAGTGAAATCCACTCCATGGGACTCTAATATCCTCATGTTATGCAGTTTGTCCCTACACCTATCCACAAAATCTTGGGCGTCCTCGCCCCGCTCACCCCCAAAGAATGGAGGGTGCAATCGGGTCCATCTATCTAATAACTTCTGCGGATCACCGTCCGCAGCTGGTCTAGGCTCAGGTGCTTCTGCAACAGGCTGGACCCTACCCACAGGCAGTGTACCCGGGGTATGATGTAATGTTGTTGTCTGTCCTACAGCCTGGGCAATAGGGGTCTGGACTCCCCCTCCCGCTTGAGAAGTGGTAGGATCTGCTGGAAATAAACCATCCTAGGACATAGTGTCCATAAATCTCATCATACGGCCCATGACTTCCTGGAAGCCTGGTGCCGTCATAAAGTCTACTGGTGCAGGATCTGCTGGAGGCACCTCATCCTAATCCTCTATAATAGGGTCCTCTGGTGGCGGGACCGAAATAGCTCTAAGATGCCATCGTCCCCTACCACGGGCCGGTGCCCTCCCCCGACCTCTGCCGCAGCCTCGGACACCGGGGGTAGCGGCCCTTCCCGGGTCTGGAACATCAGATGCACGCGTCATCACCATCTGTGAGAGAATAGAAGAATGAATTTAGCAAATCATCGGCTGCACGATAGAATAAGAACAAAGAGAGGTTTCCTAACACCCTATAGCCTCTTGAAGATAAGTACAGACGTCTCTGTACCGATCCGCAAGAATCTACTGGGTTTGCCCATGACTCGTGAGACTTACGTGAACCTAGTGCTATGATACCATATTGTCATGACCCAAAATCCAACACAGATCATGATGGCGTCCAACACCGGAGTCAGGCAAGCCAACATTTGTTTATTAGTGAGATTATCCTTATTTGACATACCAACCCACATATTCCCAAAATTTTAAGCTTAGATCCTTTAAATAAAAGAGAAAACATTAACCAACTTAAGTAAATACAACCAAAATGATCATGAACCAATATATACAGCCCCAAAATAAAGAGTCTACTATGTGTTTGCCAGGAACTAGTGTCACAAGTCAACAGGCGAACTAGTAGAATATACAAAAGATGATACAAACTGTACTACTGTCTGAAAGAAGTAGACCGGAATAAACAAAAGATAACTCCATAGTACTGCTGAGAAATCGCCAAGGGAGGCAGCTCACCGTGGAGTCAGGTCCAGAATATACGTCACGCTCCGGTAGGATAACCAGAAGCACCAGCCTCAGAACCTGTACAATTAAGTACAGAAGTGCAGCATGAGTACATAAATATATATGTACCCAGTGAGTATCCCTCCGAACCACGAAGAGGTAGTGACGAGAGGTCGACATGACACTCACTAAGGTCCAACAGTATAATTTAACAGAATATAATAGAAACGGTATGCATGTAAAGTCAGTGAAGCAACAAGTATATATGTAAGGTACTGAAATCCAGGAAGAATACTGGGAATGAATAAAACAATTACCACTTCACTTTTCCCCAAGTATCTGTCAGATCAATATCCATGAATTGAGTAACAAATAAATCACATGCATGTAGGGTAAGGACAACCGGCCGGAGTCATAAGATAGTCACGCCCGTGCACTGCCGAGGATCGAACGGCCCGTACCAAAAGTGCATCTCTCAATCCTCTCTATGCACTGCCGAGGATCGAACGCCCCGTACCAAAAGTGCATCTCTCAATCCGTCATGGCGTATGGCCCGTTCCCATAAGAGTGGGGGAAATTACACTCCGCTCGCGGAATGTAAATTGTGAAGTGGTCACATGCACACCCGTTATTCCTTTTAAAAGAAAATACTTTTCAGTGAACAATTTCTTACAAGTTTTTCTCAAATTCCATACCTTCGGGGAAATAAGCAGCATGTAGCGTTAATTCATTAAGCTTATAGTTCATATCAAGTAAAACACAAGGCATGATGTGGGCCTAACTACCCAGACATAATAGTAATATTTGCTACGTACGGACTCTCATCACTTTGTACGTACATAGCCCCCACAAATGATCACATATAGCATTTAAATCACCTAGGGGGACAATTCCCCCTTACAAGGTTAGAAAGGAGACTCACCTTGCGTCGAATTTACTCCCCAGACCGAGAACATGCCCAAAACTCCGAACTCTACACCCGAGGACTAGAAACTAGCCAAAAGTTATACAAATACATTAATTTATATTCGAAGCATGGAATTCTCCTATTATTTAGCAAAATTCACCATTCTTGAAGAAAATCTACAATCCGACCCTGGGCCCGCATGCTCGGATTTTAATAATCCTCGAAGGAAACACTCACCCAAAGCCTAAGGATTATTAATATACGATTTTTACTTGATTTCATAGCAAATTCACAAGTAAATTCTCAAATTATCGAAAGCCCTAGGTTACTACCCAATTCTTGATTTTTTACTAATTTAGGTAGTTAATTAAGCTTGTAATCCATGCATGAAGCTAATATTCGAGTAGAATTTATTTACCTTCAATAACCAAGTCGTTTGCCTCTCTAAAATGGTGGAAATCACCCCAAGGAAGAAGAAGGAGATGAGAAAAATGTATTAAATCCCGTGTATAAAAACACACTGTCTGAACAGTGTTTCCGCACCTGCGATCTCGCACCTCCGAGCAAAGGCTCGCACCTGCGAAAATGGACCGGGGAGCCTGGGCCCACACCTGCGGAGTGGAGACCGCACTTGCGGCTCCGCTCCTATGGAACTTTGTCTGCACCTGCGAGAATTGTCCAGACCACTAGGGGTCGCACCTGCGAGGCTGGGACCGCAGGAGCGGTCCCGCACCTGCGACTGGTCAACCGCACCTGCGGTCACACCAGAACAGGTGCACCAGCAGCTATTTCAGCTGTTTTTTGGCCTCGTGTGGTATCTAGGAGGCACCTGGGCCCACCCGAGCCCCCGTCCAAATATACCAACAAGTTCCAAATCATAATACGGACTCGCTCGAGCCTTCGAAACATCCAAAACAACGCTAAAACTCAAAATCCCAAAAACCAAACTTAGGAACTTTAAGTTTTCTTGACTTCGCTAACAACGTGACGAACCGAACTAACTACTCAGAATGACACCAAATTTTGCAGGCAAGTCATGAATGGCATAACGGAACTATTCCCGGTCTTGAAATTCTGTTCGGACCTCGATAACACAAAAACACGTCCCAAACCAAAATAGGAACTTCTTATTTCAATATTGGGCACCGAAACGCTCTCGGGTCATTAGCAACCCATTCCGAACATACGCCCAGGTCCAAAATCATCTTACTAAGCTACTGGAACTGACGAAACTCGATTCCGAGGTCGTTTACCTAAAATGTTGACCAAAGTCAAACTTGGCCTTAAAGGCCAACCTTAAGGAACCAAATGTTCCTATAGCACTCTAAACACCTCCGAATCCCGGACCACCAGTCCCCGCAAGTCATAAATCATAATAAGCCACTATGGGAAGTTTCATTTAGGGGAACGGGGTCCGATAACGCAAAACAACCGGTCGACTCGTTACATCTTCGAGGTTAAGCGGGATACGTACTGGGTACACGTTGTTTTCGTGCTCATGCAACACTCGTTGTGCATTTTTATTGCACAGGTACATGTATATCTAGTGGCCTCGCGTGACGCAGTGATGTGGCTGACCTAGAGATTTAGGAGAGTTGCTCCCCTCCAGACGACCCGCAGCCAACAGACTCTTGCTCGGATGTATTGTACTTTATTTACTGTCCCATTTGTATTCTGGACGGTTATTGTATTTCATTTGGTTTTCCTTAAAACTACTCATGCACTTGTGGCACCGGGTTCTGGGATGACTTTGGGATGTATTTGTCGATTGAATTATTTAAAAATCATGGTTTACTCGATAACTTTATTTGATCTTTATATAATAAAACAATAAGTAACGATTTTCAAAATACTAAACTAGGAATTTAATTAACCACCGAGTGTTGGCTTGCCTGACTGTGGATTTTGGGTCGTGACATTTTTGTTGTGCAGATTCCAGTACAGTAACCTACGGACTAGAGCGATGAGGATGCCTTTAGTCCACGTGGACACACCGAGGTAGTCCTGCAGGCGTCCGCAGGCCTTGGTTTTTCCTTCTACTTCATTTGTATTATGTTCTAGTTATTCTAGAAACATATGTATTTACTTTTGTTCAAACTCCTTATTTGTAGTACTCGTAGATAGTCCGTGAAGTTGTGACACCAAAAATTCTGGGTTTAGTATTATAAATTTCGAGATGGTAATTGGTCAAGTTATTAGACTTTGCTTCGTTTTGTATTTTCTTTTCTGATGGTTATGTATTTCACCGTTATCTGATAATAATTAAGGAGTAAGGTAAATTAAACATTCACGTTGGCTTTCCTAGCGGGTTCAACGTTAGGCGCTATCACGGTCTCGACAGTGGAAAATTTTGGGTCGTGACAACAGGTAAGTTGTAACCACATTCATTAGATGTATTTCAAGCCTTTCACGTAAGGCTAAACTGATGAGATATCAAAATGTTATGGCATCCATAATGGGTGAATATGTTTCTTCATAATCGAATCCAGGTCGTTGTGAAAATCCTTATGCAACAAGGCGAGCCTTGTATCTTTCAACTTCATCTTTATCATTCCTTTTCCGCACAACAACCCATTCATGACCAACTGGCTTTATACCAGCAGGTGTTTGGACTACTTGTCAAAGACCTCCCTTTTAGCAAGTGACTTCAATTCCGATTGAATTGCCTCTTGAAATTTTGGCCAATCAGATCTTTGTCGACATTCTTCGATAGATCGGGGTTCAAGATCTTCACTATCTTGCATAATGTTTAGTGCTACATTATATGCAAAAATATTATCACCACTATTTCAGATCGATTTAAATTAATCCCATCACCAGTAGAACTTATTAAAATTTCCTCACTCACTTGAGTCTCGGGTTCATTGATTTCTTCAGGAACTTAGAACTAATCAGATCTTGGGTCTCTTCAGGAGATCCCTTCATAATATTATTTTGATCATTTCTCGATTTTCTTTTTCTAGGATTTCGATTCTTAGAACCCAAAGGCCTACCATGCTTCAGGTGTGCTTTGGGTTTACTAGCTATCATGCTAGTAGATAGTCCTACTGGGACATCAATTCGGATAGACACATTCTCTGCAGGGATATATGACTTAGTTATCCTTTTCAAATCAGTAAATGCGTCTAGCATTTGATTTTCTATATTCTGTAAATGGATGATCTTCTGGACCTCCTGATTACATAAAGGGGTACGTGGATCATAATGAGATAATGATGAAACTTTACACACAATTTCTCTTTTGATTTCCTTTTTCTCTCCCCCTAATTGTGAAAATTTTGTTTCATCAAATCGACAATCTACAAATTGAGAAGTAAATAAATCTCCCATCAATCGTTCAAGATAGAGAATAATAGAGGGTGATTCAAACCCAATATATATTCCTAGCCTTCTTTGTGGGCCTATCTTACTATGATATGGTGGTGCTACTGGTAGATATACAGCGCATCCAAAAATTCGTAGATAGGCAATATTTGTTTTTTGATCCTAAACCAATTGTGAGGGAAGGACTTATCATATTTTATTGGTCTAATGCATACAAGTGCTGCTGTATGCAATTTAGAAAATCTTAGACCAACACATAAGGCTTTGTTCTCATAAGCGATAGTTTAGCCATTAATAAGAGGTATTCAATGCTAAACTAGCTTGGATATAAACCAGTATCATCAAGATAAACTATCTTGATTTCATAATCTGAAAATTATGCTCTTAATTGATAAAATCAATTTCAAATGCCAAACTGGAGGTTGATAATAAATGCACGTCTAACCATCTCATATATGCATCTATAAGTGGTTCACATGATAGGTGAATGGGACCATATTCACCTTTCATATACTTCAGAATTCAAGGGTTTGTCCCAAATTTAGTTGGTATAATCAATTTATTATGAGAACAAGCAACAAGGAGAATTCTTGAAGAATCTTCTAGTTCTTCAGTATATGCTTATCTGAATTCTCAAAAAGCTCATTTAAAAATGGCAAATGAAAACTTCAAGTTTATCATGGCATGTGCTATCTTTTAGTAAAATTCTGATTTACTTTGACATTAACTTTTGCATTATAAAACTTCTGGTTTACTGTGGCTATTTTTGTATTAGCGAATTTCTGATTTACTGTAGCAACTTTTGCCTCAGTAAAACTTAACTGTGACTGCTTTTGCATTAGTAAACTTCTGGTTTACTGTGATACATGATATAATACAAATTGAAGAATAAGGCAGGTAACTTCTCACATACATATTAATTTACCCCCTATGATAGTGGAAACATGAATATTTTCAATCTTCCAATCATTTGTAGTCTCAATATGATAGCCATTTGTATTAGTAAACTTCAGGTTTACTACAACATATGTTTTGACCATAATCATATAATATGAATGACATATTTGTATACAAGCTCTTTGAGAGCTCTTGTTTATTATCCACAATCTAATTTTTATTATCAATTGTGTTACTTCTTCAGGAGCAAATTTAAAATACGAAATATTGAGTATATATTCTCTCAATCATATTACCTCTTCTGGAGGTGAATTGTAATATATTTACATCAAGAGCGCATTCATATTTACGAGCTTTATTAATATTGTCACATTCACTTCAGGGAATGGATTAATATTTATAAAATTTCTTATCCTTCAGGAAATTGAACATAATTATCTGAACGTGCATTAATCACACCAAATTGTGTGATGGCTTAGAACCTCTTTTAAGATAATGCTACTTCTGGAGCAAATTGAAGCATGCAAGTAATATAGAGAAATTTTCTCTAACTTATCTTCATATGTAACCATAGAAAGCCTAAATTATCACTTCTAGTGGTCATAAACATATACCACTTTTGGTAGTTAATAAAATTTAGTTACAATGAGATATATGAAACATAAACACTTCTGGTGGTTGTATATTACTTTCAAACTCTACCAGAGTTGCAAGCAAACTTATTGTCTTTGATCGCCTTTAGAATCAAGTTATAGGACTTCAATTTAAGGTAAAAATATTACCTGATAAGCATGAAATGCTTTTAAAATGGTGCTTGAATTATAGACATCGCAGATGATTGATACTCATGAAATCATCATAACCAAGAGCGTGAATTTAGTTGGAACACATATCTTCAACCGAGAAGGACGTTACTGCCAGCATCTCAATGCCTCAGTTGGTCACAACTTAAACTTAGTTTTAAAGCTCCACTATTCACCTGAGATAGGAAAATCAAATTCAAAGTAAGTGCTCAAAATGACAGAGTCTCGTGCTGATAACGTGTTATAAAATAAAGACTGTAAAGTAAATAAAACGAAGACAAGTAGAGAGAGATATTGATATATTATTCAACTTTCAAATTGATGTACATAATGAACTGAAATCTCCTCTATTTATAAAAGAAGGAAGTTGTTGTGTAAGCTGCTACTGCAAGCTGATGTATAAGCCGCTACTGCAATCTGCTGTGTAAGCTGCTACTGCAAGCTGCTACTATACCAGATATATATAATCTTCTATCAGGGGTAATATTTATCCATAACAGAGTACCAAAATGATAAGCTTCTTCAGGAAGCTTATTTTCCATAGAGTACCAAATAGATAAACATATTTACGGCGAGTCCCATATGGATAAGCTTCTTCAGGAAGCTTATTTACAACGGAGTACTAAATGAACATTCATAATATAATATATATTTATAACAAATACCATAAACATGCAAAATGATGTGTAGAATGCACCTTAACGATAAAGCATAATAAAAAGTTTTTTATTATAAATGTCATGGTCACAAATATGGAATATGATCTATAAGTATATGCAGAATGCAATTTATAAGATGTCGTAGACAATAAATTGCGCCGAGAAAATAAAATTAAGACTGAAAAATATCGCCACAATCGTAGTATTTGATTTCAAATAATATGAGTGTACAATCTCTATGAGTCCTCTGATTCTTCTTTCCAATAGTAAATAAATTCAAGGGCATTTGAACTTGATCTTGAATAAGTAGTTGTTGCCACGAACGATGATCTTATTCTTGAGCTTAAGCTTGATTGCTTGAACTTGAGTTTGATTTATTCTTCGTTCTTGAGCTTAAACTTGATTTCTTGAACTTGAACTTGATTTCTTGAACATGAACTTGATTGCTTGAACTTGAACTTGATTGCTTGAACTTGAAACTTGTAGAGAAATTTGCGACGTTTGATCCACGAGCTCTCTCTTGCTTCTTGTTATAACTTCTGTTGTCTTTTCTGGGTTATGAAGGCCCTTGTTTATAGTTGTGGAAGGGGGAGTTATGATAAGAACAAACTCTTTCCGACTAATCAAATTGAAGCATGACAAGGCCGCATTTGATTGGCCAGAACATGTCACTTGCACAGGTGGCGCTACTTCATTAGACTTTTAATGTGACTTGGCATGCCTTGTCATTTTAAAATGTGGCATGATCCTATTAGCTCTTTTATCTGACTTGGCGTACCATTTTATTTGACACGTGACACCAGAATGGGCCTCTAGGAAGATGGCATATTGAGTCTAATGAAGTGGGCTCATCTTTTGTAGTCACAACTAAATGGACTAGCCCAATGTATTAAGGCTTGTTTATTTAATTCATATATATTAGGCTTATAATTAATCCAATTATATTAGTCCAATAAATTTATTTGAACTAATATATTTTGAATTTTAAAATATAGTCCCAATTATTTTACGGATTTAATTTCAATAAAATTTATATGACTACAAATGCCCTCTACTTCAAAACTTGTTGGATATATATTTTGTCCATTGACGACAAGGCTCGAAGTATCAACTCGTATAAAGAGGATGGCTAAACGATGTAAGCTTGAACTTTAAGCACCAGATTTCAATTTTGCCCAAGGATTTCTACTTTGACTTTGACTAAATTATATTTATTTACTAACTGCCATACTTAGATTTAAATTTATATGTTGCCTTCATTTTCACGTAATCTTATTTTCCATAAGTTACCAACCAATTCGTGCTTCTTTACAAGGCATCTGTTTTACTATCAAATCCCACGTGGTCAAGATGAACATCCAACATATATCCTTAAATAGTTTAGACTTTCAGGGGTAACTACACAATAACCCATCACTGGCAGAATACAACTAGGATTGCAATTTGATCCTAATTTTGAGATAAAACTTGTGCTGCCTTACAACGTAACTGATCCCACATCGTAAGTAGCTTTTCAAATGTTGCCCTCCAACATCTATATAAACCTCATATTCTCATCCTTTTTAAGCGTTAACCTGAGGCGTCTGCAAGCCACTTAAGTTTGAATTCTGACGATTTGGAAGCATTGACGCGAAGGTAATTTCTTCTTTGTGCTTTTCTTCCTTTACTATTTTTTTTGTAGGTCAGACAAGAAGATATATGTTCTTGTTTAACGAGATGATCCACGCATGAAGAAGGGTGTTTTAGGATTTAAAGGGATGAGTAATCATCCCGGCCCAAATATCGAAGAGATTACTCTCAAGATGACCTTAATATCAGAGAGATTACTCTCAATGTGGCCCGCATATCGGAGAAATTACTCTCAATGTGTCTCGACTATCGGAGAGATTAATCTCAAAATGATCCTACTACCGAAGAGATTACTCTCAATGTGACCCGACTATCAGAGAGATTACTCTCAGTGTGACTCGACTATTAGAGAGATTACTCTCAAAACAACCCGACTATCGGAGAGATTACTCTCAAAATGACTCGACTATCAGAGAGATTACTCTCAAGATGGCCCGACTATCGGAGAGATTACTCTCAAGATGGCCCGACTATCGGAGAGATTAATCTTAAAATGACCCGAATATCGGAGAGACTACTCTGAATGTGGCCCCACTATCTGAGGCCATTTCATCCATTTAGACCTTTGTGCCCATCTAATATTCTTGATTTGGACTTTGATGACCTCTTTTTTTTCTTTTGTATCCCGAAGAGATGGAAAATTTCAGAGACTATACCTCACCTTCCTCCAAACTTAGATATCTCATAATCGAGAATGAAGATGGCATAGAACAAACCAAGCTTTTGGTTCACACCCTACAAGTTGGCCGGTATGCATCCTCATGGCCTTCTTTGAGGAACTCCCTTCATGCAGAAAACTGGACCTTGGAGCACAAGTCTACTTCTAATCCATTGTCCAAGATGTGGTCTCTCCAAGCACCAATCCATCACCACGTAAACACTACTAGCACCCTTCCAAACTTAGGGCATCACATAATTCAAGGTGAAGTACATTGGGGAAACACAACAACAATCGAGGGTGAGTATCGTCATATTCCAAGATATTGAGAATGGGCTGAAGATGTACTTGGTGGAAGCCAACAAACCCTGAGTACAACAAAGATTTATGATGCTGTCTATGCCTCACTTTTCACTTATGATCAAAACTCGAATATTTTGCAAGAATTTTGTGAGGCTTGGTGCCCGAAGACTAACACGTTTCTTACATCAGCCAGAGAACTATCTATCTCTCTTTGGGACTTACATATCCTTATGGTTCTGCCCATTGTGGGTTGTCCATACGAAGAAGTGGTACCTGAGACAAGAGAATTCATCGGTTTGGATGAAACACAGATGAGATTTATTCCTCGATCTTGAGAGTATTTATTTGATGTCTTCCATCACCTTAAGGAAGGTACGGGTGATAACCAAAAAGTCTCCTTGATCAAGTGGACAAACTTTTGGTATAAAAAAGCTTTAATATATAAACTTGCCCCACTACGAAAGAAAAAGAAATCTGTGCGCCTAAAGTCAATACATAATCCTAACGGAATTATTTTCGAGACAACTAGGTGGTCGAGTGATCAAGAAGCTATTATCCAAGATTAGGGTGAGGTATGACAAGAAAGATGAAACATATATAACAACATTCTTATCAATTTGGCTATGTGATTTTGTGTTTCCCAAGGAAAAAACTTCATTCGTCCCGATACTTTTAAGATGGCAAGCATGATGGCAAGCGGGTGAAAGATTAGCCTGGCGGTCACAGTTTTGGAGAGTATTTATCATGGTTTGAATAAGATTTCGTGTTCTTCCCAACTTTATCAGGTCAAATTTTGTTTTCCCGTCCATTATGTTTACGACTGGCTTGGACATTTCTTCAAAAACCATTATTCACTTGTTAAGGGTCCGTCTGTCCCTTTGATGGTGGCATACTCAGGAGAGGGAGCTGCGAGGTACTTTTATGAGAAGAATGCAAGAAAATGCATCCACAATGGGGAGGATATAGTTTGGACACCAACAATGTTAACCAATTCTCGTCCTTATTAATTATTTATGTGGATAACGATCCCCATCAAGAGTTGGAGTAAAATCACTTCATGAGCTTACGTTTTAATTACCTCCCTTTGAGGTATGATAACTCATTCATCATCAAGCCATATAGCCCGCATCAGTTTGGTCGTCAATTTGGGTTTTACCAGAACGTCCCTGATTTTTTGGTGAATGATATCCGTAGCGCCTCTCTAGATGAAGGACTCAGATTTTGGAGGATTTACACATTGTATCAATCTATGTCATGTGCGGCTTTTCCCCCAACGGGACATCCTTTGGAGAAGCCTTTCTCCACCAATTATATGTCTTGGTGGGAGAAAGCGCATGGGAAGTGTCTTGAGAATAATTTACAAGCTCTGGTAGACAATGTTGGGCTAAAATATACTACTCCTTTAGGAGTTGAAGATCAAGGTGTTGGAAAGACTCTCAAAAGTCAAAGAACCACCTACTTCAATCCCAAAAGTAGTTACACAACAAAAGAAAAGGAAGCTTAAATCCTCAAAGGCAGCTTTGAAAGAGGTGGTGTGCACTTCAACATATATAAAAAAACACCCTCTACTTCTTCCATTTAGCATGCAAGTTCCTCAAGATACAAGCCAGAGTACAACTGAATATCAAAATTGGAAAAGGAAATGACCCAACCCAGTACAGATTGTAGAGGTTCCAAGTGTTGATAGTCCCTCAAGAACGCATACGGCTTGTAACAAGGAGGTAAAAATACAATTACCTTGCCCTTATTTTTTTTAATCAAACGAATAACTTCACTAAAAAATTACTCACTTTCTTTACCTTTTCCTTATGCAGTTAAATGCCATTGGGCATCCGGTGGTATCCCCACATGACAAGCCGCAAGTGAGTAATGAATCTATTGGAGGGCCTATATCTAAAGTGAATTCGTCTTCAAAGTCATCATCTCTTCCTCATGAAAAAACCCTAAAAGGACAAACTCCAAATGGGACAACTCGCGTTCCACTAATGACAAATGCAGTAGTGTCTATTTTTGAAGGAAAGCGCATCGTCTTTAATTGCAAAAAGGAATTCATCTTGGGACTTTAGGAGGATATTTGCAAGAGACTCTCCAAAACTCGTGTAGAACTATTCTCATCTTATAGGGAGCAAATCACTGAGATTTTTGAGGATATGAAGAAGGCGAATATTTTAGATCTTTCTCCATTAGAGTGTTTACTGGATTCTGTTTTCATGCTTGCTGCTTCATATGACCAAGAGCGATCCAATTTGGCTGATAAGACGAGTCAAGATGAGAAGCGGGAGCTGATTTCCAAAGCTAAGGAGCGTCTTGAATCGTTCAAACTTGAAGTAAGTGAGAAAGTCAAGAAAGTTTTCTCTAGTGAAAAGAAACTGAAGAGAGTTGTGAATAAGTTATAAACATTACAATAAGAGAGGGAGAACCTCGGAGGTGTTATAGAAGCGACTCAGAAGGAGTTTGAAGAGATTCAGGCAAAATTTTCAGCTGCCGAGACTGAGGTCTCTTCATATGACAACGTAAATTTGCTGACTGTTGATGATTCGGCCAATTTGGAGGAGAAGAAGAAGAACCCGGAGACTAGCTGTCAAGAATTGATCAACTACAAGTTTTGTTTAGATTAGGCTGTTAGCATTATCTCCCTTTTTATTCTTTATGTCAGATTGACCTAGTAGATATTTATTTCATCTGAAATAAGATTGCTTCTTTTTTGCTTTACATTGCCCCACATTATCTTAGTCGCATAATTTTTAGCTTTATGCGCTTGTAATGAAATATTCATATCTTGTCGTGGGAGAGTCCAAATAACGAACCGTTTGGTTTTTCAAAATTAGATTCAATATCTAAAATATATCCAAAACTTAGAATCAAACACCTCAGAATCGACCCAGATAATATTTTGAAACCAACTTTAGATTCCATCACATAAAAAATTTCAGACTTGCGCATTCTCACAAAAAACAATCATATCTTAGTGTAGAAAAGTCAGAATCACGAACCGTTTGACTTACAAATCTATAAAATATCCAAAATGAAAAGTTTAATGCCTTAAGGATAGTTTTATACAATATTTCGAAATCAATACTAAATTCTGACACGGCGACGATTTCAGATTTGCGCGATTTCACCAAAATTTTTGTATCTTGATGTAAGAATGTTAAAATCACAAACCGTTTGATATATTGGAAACTAAACTTCAAAATCTAAAACATATCCAAAATACAAAATTTAATACCTTAAGGATAGTTTCAGATGATACTTTGAAGTCGACTTTGGTTTCTAATATGCCGATAGTTCCAAATTAGCGCGACTTCACCAAATTTTTGTATATAGGTGTGGAAGCCTCGAGATCGCAAGACCTTTTTGATTTCCAAAAATTTAAATTCAAGAGATTAATTCTCACCAAATATCTTGGTTTCAAGTCTCACTGAATTTGAAACGTTGTGAAGGATCTCCAAAAAAATTGAAGGTTTGGATAACGTGAAGGCATAACAAATTCCCGGACTTCAATGCAAGTTCTTGGCAGCCTCCTAAAAGATATTAATTATTTTATTGAAGATACAAATTTACCATAGCATCTTGACCCCTTCAAAATCATATGGGATCTAAAGTTTAACAGAAGAATGGTATCTCATCCTGATTTTCAAGTGCCGATTGAATGGATTACATTCCATCGTACTTAATTCGGACAATGATTGGGGGATTATGTATCTTTTGGACTTATGCGACTAAAGTTAGAATGAAACTCTAAGCTACCTACATACCTCGGTGAAGAGGATCAAGTCATACAGTAGTTCAGAATGGGCGATTTTCATTTTATTTATTTATTTTTTTTTGATTTTTTATGTCCTAACTTTTGCCTAGGCCTCCTCTTTCGAGGTTTTCAACCTAGAGGACTTTGTTTTTGTAGGTCGTATACAGTTTTGACTCATGCGGGCTAGGAGTATGGAAACTTATACTTCTTTAAAGACTTGCCATTGATAGGGCCAATTCTCACGCTATCTTCATCGACCAGCTTGTAAGCCCCACTTGAGTAAGCTTCTTGTACGACATCTGGCCCATCCCATTTTAAAGTTAACTTCCCTATAGGTTTATGGGAAGTAATTATGGGTCTTCGTACGGCAAGGACTTGATTTCCTACTTGAAAGGATCTTGGGCGAACTCTTTTATTGAAGGCGCGGGACAATCGAGCTTGATAACATTCATGACTCTGTTGAGCTTCCAACCTCTTCTCATCAAGAGCCTCCAACTCTACTAATCGAAGTCGAGCATTTTCTTTATCAGTGATCCGTTATTGAATAGCTAATCGTAATGAAGGTATTTGACGCTCGAGTGGTAAGACGACTTCGACTCCATAAATGAGTTCATAAGGGGTCACTTGTGTTGGCGTGCGGTGAGTTTTCCTATATGCCCACAGAGCTTCATCCATATAGTCATGTCAGTTTCCTTTGGATTTAGAGACGACTTTCTTTAACAAGTTGCATAGAGTCTTGTTAAATTCCTCGGCTAGATCATTGGCGGTAGCATTGTACATAGAAGAGTTACGTTGCTTGAAGCCAAAGAGATACAAATCTTGTTCATCAACCTATTGTCGAATGGCTTGCCATTATCCGTTATTATGTAACGAGGAATGCCAAAGAGATAGATTATGTTTACTCGGATGAAACTTGCAACATTTTCCTTCTTTACCTCCTTAAGAGAAACAACTTCATCCCATTTTGAGAAGTGGTCAGTTACAGCCAAGATGTATAGGTGCCCACCAGAGGACTTTGGCAGTGGTCCAACAACATCCAATCCCCAAGCGTCAAACGACCAGGATGCAACAGTCGGGACTTCAGGAGGTTGATGAATAAAATTTGCATGAAATTGACAAGACTTGCATCTTTGAGCGTAGTCCAAGCAATCTTTTACTATAGTTGGCCAATAATATCCCATCGTTTTTACATGGAAGCGGAGCTTTGGTCCAGACTACTGTGACCCACATACCCCATAATGTGCCTCTTGCAAATCTTGGAATGCTTCTTCTTCCCCTAAGCATCGAAATACTTCTCCCTTGAATGACCTTCTGTATAGAGTATCTTTGTAGTAAGCGAGGTGCACGTTGACGGATTTCAGTCCTTCTCCTCGTATTTTCTAGAAGTATCCCACAGCATTATTAGTCAATAATGGGTTGTCTCCATTCTTCTTTCTCAACTTCAGAAACATCGACAAGATGCTTGAGTTCATTTTCTTTAGCATTATTAAAAGTTGTAGTAAATAGGTTATTTCCCTGTGGGATTCGACTCCGGACATGAACCTGGGGCATCAGGTGTCCAAGTAAGGGAATTGAAGTCGACCATGCTAAGGTTGATGTGATTGAGAAGTTTCCACCACCCACTTTGGTAAAGGCAGTGCGAAGTTTCCTTGGGAACGTCGGATTCTATAGGCGATTCATTCAAATATTTTTCCAAGATTGCTAACCCCTTATGTAAGCTGCTTGAAAAGGATCAGCCCTTTGTGTTTTCTAATGGTTTCAGGTTGGTTTTAGAGGATCTGAAGAAGAGACTGGTAATTGCACCCCTCATTGTTGCACCCAACTGGGAACAACCATTCGAGCTCATGTGCGACGCCAGTGATTGTGCTATAGGAGCAGTCTTGGGGCAGCAAAAAGACAGGATGATGCACCCAATTTACTATGACAGCAGGACGCTAAGCGGTGCACAACTCAATTACATCGTGACGAAAAAAGAAATATTGGATGTAGTGTTTGCCTTCGACGAATTCAGGTCGTACTTAATTGGTTCAAAAGTTATTGTTTATACTGACCATGCACCAATTAGGTACTTGATAACAAAGAAGGAGTCAAAGCCACGCTTGATTCGATGGGTTCTTTTCTACAAGAATTCGATCTGGAAATCCGTGACATAAAAGGGACGGACAATCAAGTGGCAGACCACCTCTCAAGATTGGAAGGAGCTGAAAAGAGGATGGAGGTTGAACAAATAACAGAGACATTCCCGGATGAACAGTACTATTTGTGACAATGGAGGAGACACCATGGTATGCTGATATTGCTAACTATTTAGCAAGCGGTATTGTATCTTATGAAGTCTCTTCAATTCAAAAGAAAAAGTTCTTCCGCGATTGTCGATATTGTTGTTGGGATGAACCTCTACTTTTTAAAATATATGTAGATGACATGATCCAGAGGTGTCTCCTCGAGTAAGATCAACCCTCTGTTTTGCAGGCTTGCCATGCTTCACCGTATGGTGAACACTTTGGAGGAGTCCGGACAGCAGCAAAAGTGTTGGAATCAGGGTTGTTTTGACCAACTCTGTTCAAGGATGCCCATGTTTGGGTCAATGGTTGCGATGAGTGCCAAAGGATAGGAAACATATCTCGCCGTCACGAGATGCCGATGCCAACAATTCAAGAGGTGGAGGTTTTTGACATGTGGGGGATCAACTTTATGGGGCCGTTCATCAACTCGTATGGTAACAAATACATATTGGTAGCAGTTGACTATGTCTCCAAATGGGTCAAAGTAGTGGCTCTCCCAACCAATGATGCAAAAGGGATGACATGTTTCCTAAAGAAAAACATCTTCACACATTTTGGCACCCCGAGAGCTATAATCAGTGATGGTGGAACCCATTTTTGTAATAGAGCGTTCGCACGTCTATTGGAAAAGTATGGATTTCGCCACAAGGTAGCCACAATGTACCACCCACAGACAAGCGGGCAAGTTGAAGTGTCTAACAGGGAAATTAAAAGTGTCCTGACAAATACAGTGAATACAACAAGGACTGACTGCGCGAAGAAGCTGAATGATGCATTATGGGCGTACCGCACATCATTCAAAACTCCAATTGGTATGTCACCGTACAAGTTGGTGTTTGGAAAAGCATGCCACCTTCCGGTAGAGCTCGAACATAAAGCACTTTGGGCACTTCGGCAATTGAATTTGGATATGGAGACCGCAGGCAGCAACAGAGTCACTAAGCTACATGAGCTCGAGGAATTCAGGTTCCATGCATTTGAGAATTCTAGATTATATAAAGAAAGGATGAAAATGATGCATGACAAGCACATTTTAGATCGGAACTTCAAACTTGGAGATTTTGTGTTGTTATACAACTCGAGATTGAGATTATTTCCGGGTAAGTTGAAGTCCCGATGGTCAAGAACCTTCAGAGTAGTGAAAACATTCTCAAGTGGAGCTGTAGAGATTGAATCCGAAGATGGGACAAATAAGTTCACGGTGAATGGGCAAAGGTTGAAACATTACCTTAGAATGGTCGAAGAAAAAGGGGATAGAGTGGTGATAACTTTGGAAGATCCCCAGTATGCGAATGAAGAGTGATAATGAAATCATGCATTGTGCTGCAACGTTAAATCAGGCGCTTCTTGGGAGGCAACCCATGGTTTGTTGTAAATCGTCGTGCCGCGACGTTAACTTAGGCGCTTTTTGGGAGGCAACCCATCATTTTTCTTTACTTTTGTTGTTGTAATTGATTTTGAACAACATTGACCAATCTACTAATGTACAGGGCCAAAATTATGCTCATCGGAAGCACTCGGGGGTCAAAATTAACCCAGAAACAGGTTAAGTGCGAAAAAGACAAAAAATGGCTGGAGATGGAGATTCGCGGCCGCAGATTGGACCGCGAATATGGCCGCGGATCTAGGACCGAATTTTAGTCTCCCCACTGCCCAACATCCGCAACCGTGGATCTGGGCGTGTCCAGGTAAGTTTTCTTTTTAATTTTTTAGTCTAAATCTTTTTTTTATTTCCCCATAACTTAAACGCCCACCCCCTCCCCCCCACTTCCATTCCCACTTCCTCCACTTCTCTTCTTCCCTTCACCAAAACCTTCCATATTCCCCCACAAACAACAACAATTATTTCCCCCTTCCTCTTCCCCCAAATTTTCAAAGCAACAAATCCTCTCCCCCTTCTTCCTCTCCTCCAGTCAACCAATCGCAAACCTTCTTCCCCTCAAGATCTCCAAGTAAGTAACATGGTTATTCCTCTCTCTTAGCATTTTATTTCTTATTTTTCTTTTTCATTTTTGTGATTTCCCCCTTTTTTTTTCTTTGCTATTATAGATGTTGGATAGTAGAATCATGGGTACATTCATCTTGGTTTGGATTGTGGTTTATATGTGGTATATGGAGGCGATTTAACTTGGTTGATTTGGGGGAAGCCATTGTTGGGTTTGTGAGGAATGGTAGTCCAATTGGGTCTTTGGGTGACTTAGGGGGCATATGCACACTACCTATTTGTTGATTTGCCTCAATGAGTGTTGAATATAAATTGTGACCAATTGTGCGAGTGAAGTCTGAGTAACCTCCATTGGGTCAATATTCTGCTCTCCACTGATAGTAGTGTTTATTGTGTAGGTACCATGCAACCTTCAAGGAAGAGACGCGCTACCAGAGCCTCGTCAATTGGTCTTGCTAAAAGTCGTTCGAGCTTTTCCTGGAGGCTCATCTCGGGGACGGGCACCAACCAGTGCAACTCTGTTTGATCGCACCAAGTTTGTCTCTAGAGCTGCCCAGGACCAGTTTAGTTTGAAGGCTACCAAGAAGCCTGTTCTGGAAAGGGATTTTGATAGAGCATCCCTCCAGGATGACTGCCCTAATATGTATCGGGATCTGATCAGGAGTGGGTTGGACAGCTTCTTCGAAGAACTGGAGGAAGGTAACTTGAAGCTTGTCTGGGAATTTTATGCCAATTTCCCCAAACATGAGGATAGAATTTGCAATGTGTGGATCACGAGGGTGAATGCCTCCTTAGAAGCCATCCAAAGAGTATACCGCTTGCCTATTTTCGATGGGGAGGAGGATTTCTATGATACCTACAAAAGAGAACCCATCACATGGAATAGGTTTTTCCGTTGTAAGGAATGTGTTGTAGGTTGTATATAGAATAGTTATTTTATTTGCATAAATCATTTTCGACTTGTCCCGAAAATGGACACCATTTCACTTGAGGGACTAAAGTCGAACGGAAAAAAATAGATATTCTTTTGTAGTAGTGTATCAATTCTTCCTTGGTTTTTCTTTAAACCATGGTTCTTTTCCAAGGGTTTCATTTGAACCGGGTGTAATTAGTTTTATTTTTTTTAGGAACTTATGGGCTATGGGCATAATTAGAATAGGATCTCTTAACGTCGTAATGCCTTGAATATATAGGGTACCTTAGTGTGACTCTTAGGCTCATTTGTTGACTCTTGTAAGAATGCCTTAAACTGTGTGTTCTTAATATTGGCTTAAGTACTCTGAGCTAAGTTTCGATGACCCAATCTGAAGTGAGTCATATGCTATGTGTGTGTGAGACTTGTTGTATTCTGTGTATGACATTTGATGCCTAGAACTTGCCCGGTGTGTCTGCAAAGCAAAATAGTAGTCTTGTTTAATATGGGCAGTGATATAGGCATTTACTTGTTGAACCATATATATATATATTCCATCCACCTATTTGTTATGTATCATAGTTAACCCCGTTGAGCCTGTAATCCTGTTTCCTTGGCAACCACATTACAAATCTTATTTCTTGTTTGAACTGACCATCTTTTTTTAACCCTCTACCTCTCGTAAGCACTTGAACTAGAATCTATAAAGGATAAAGTGTGGGGTAGTTGGTGGGGATTTTTAGTGGAACTAGGGAAATGAGGAGAAAGGTGCATCTTGTTGAAAAAAAAAAGAGAAAAGAACAATGTTAATGGGGTATTATGTTGAATGGTAATAGTTCTTGGTGGCTTTTAAAGTGATTGTTCTCAAATAAGCGTGGGGTAATTTAAGTGGTGTGAAGGTGGAAATATTGGTTAAACTTAAGTGTGGGCTTGATTATGAAATATATGTATTAAAGTGCTTAGGGAGGCGTAGTCACTATTATATCCAAATATATCATAACCGACCTGCAGCCTACATTACAGTCGAATAAAGTCCTACTTGATCCTAGAATAAACGAGCTCAATTTGTAGAGTAGTACACTACGGGCAAGCTTATGGTGCATTTTCTGTGGCACAAAAATATCATTTCTGAGGGTGAGTGAATTTTATTCCTTTGTAGTTCCTCAGTGTGTGTGAATTATATTGATTGTGCAATGAGCTTCTTTTGTTGTGAGCAAGCACTTGATTCATGAAGGAGAGGTAAGTATGGACCTTTGAATTAGAGTAAGTAAGCCGGTTAAGAATATTGCGTGGCATGTGAGAGTCAACTCTTGAGGTGTTGATGTTACACTAATGTACTCAATCTATGTGAATGTTCTCGGTGTGACAAGTTAGGGAAGTTGCTCAGTGAAGTTAGGCCTCTATAGAGTGTGGTTTGATTGTTCGGGGACGAGGAATGGTTTAAGTGTGGGATGTTGATAGTAGGCTATATTTGTGCAAATTAGATGCTATTTACACTCTAATTTAGCCTCACCTTATTGATATTTGAATGCTAAAAGATAACAAAATGCTCTAATTAAGAATTTGATGCTTTGCAGGAGCCACTCTGAGCTAGGAGGTAGCTAAAGAGTGTTTGGAGTCAACATGGAGTGTGGAAGGCCGATTGAAGTTTAGCCTGGTCGAAAAGGAGCGAGAAAAGAAAGTAAGAAGACCTCTCCAGGTGCGCGGCCGTGAATTGGGCTGCGAATAGGACCGCGAACTGGAGGCAGAGAAGCAGTGGAAATCTGTGGCCACGGGCGGACGAGAGCCAAAGAGTCAGGGTTAATTCTGTAATTTCCTAGACGACTACCCTAAACCTATATGAAGCCTAACTCTCCCAGAAGTAAAAGATAGCTGATTTTAGAAGATTTTGGAGGAAAGAACAAGAGAGAGAAGGCAAATAATTTCCTTAGAGTTTTCATCTTCTTCTTCTTACTTCTATTGTTGATTATAAATTGTCTTAGTGAATTGTTTTCCATTAGTATGAGTAGCTAAACTTATAATCTAGGGTTGATGGAACCAATTATTGGATGAGATTTTGACTTTGTTTGATATAATTGAGCCGTGTTTATTTTATGATTGTTCAACTACGTATTGTATTGTAATTAATTGAAAGGTATGTCGATTAATCGTGCCTAGTTACATTGTGTTGCTTGAGAAAGAATACTTGGTTATATTGTTGTTGAACAACACCACTTTCAGGTAAGTTAAGAGATTAATTACCTGAATTTAAAAGCGGGGTTAGAAATAATGAAGCTTTGGTGGGTTAATACTGAGTTGCATAAATTGTAATTGAGAGAGCAACACCACTTTCAGTCTAGAGAATGCTTCTAGCATATTATTGTAATTGATCGAGAGATAATTACGGTAACCCGTAACTCATGTTCTCATAGAATATTCCAGCGAGATTATAGCTAACGTGTCAAAAAGTAATCTGGCAATTGGGGAAATCACTAGCCCTAGATCCTTTTATCTTTGAATACAACTTTATTCTTAATTATTTCTCATTTTATTGTTATTTCTCATTAGCTAAATAAATTCCACTTATTATCTATTAAAAATCTTGCATCCAGAAATTGTCTGAGCATATCTCTAGCATTATTAGAAGTTGTAGTAAATAGGTTAGTTCCCTGTGGGATTCGACTTCTGACTTCAACTAGGTTATATTTGTAGTGGCCGCTTAGTCCTTTTTACAAGGCATAGTTGGGCGTGATCGGGACTCGATGAGCTTTTCCAAAGATGGTTCCAACGGTAGGTCATCACTCTTTTCTTTCCCTTTGTCAGCATGGCAACAAGAGGCATCAATACCCCCATGGGAATTCGTCGTGCGGAACCAACTTGGTAAGAACTCCTTCAAAGTCACTGGATGTCGTGGCTTTTGAGGGAGGTGCACCTCCACTTTTGCTTTCTTTAAGTTCTTAACTGGATTCCATCTCCTTGGTCATTTTACCATCATTTTCCTTGTTGGTTGTGCTACTTATTCTTTTCGTGGGCTCCTTCTGTGGTGCCTACGACGAGTCACCAACGTCCAACCTTCATCGTCATCATGTTGATTGACTTTAGCTTTGTTGTTCTCCAGTAATTTTTCATCTTTACTTTCTTTAAAACCACATAATTCATCCGGACTGAATGAGCCAAAGGTGATAGAGACTTGGTTTGTGCTTGCTTTCTCATCTTCAAGAACAATCTTCTTTTCGCGAGCCAAGTCCATAACTTTTTCCTTGAAGACAAAGCACTTCTCCAGAGGGTGGCTCACAAGTCGATGGTATTTGCAGTAATTTGGGTCATTTGTTTTCCCAGCTTCATTTGGTCGCGTCATCTCCGAAAGCTCGATGAGATTTAACTCGAGGAGTTCTTCAAAAATAGCTGGCACATCAGAATCCAGAAATGGGTACTTATTCTCTTGCATTTCTTTTAGAGTCAACTTTCCACTTGGCTTATCTTGAAAAAAAATGGATTTCATACTATACTTCTTGCTCACCTTCGTCGTGAACTTCACAGGTGATGTGTTAATATTCATAGCTTCTTTGCTTTCAGACTTGGGTACGAACTTGCTCCACTTCCTGACTTCTTTCTTGTCATTCCCTTTGCGAGGTTCATAGATGGACAACCTTTCATTTCCAACAGAGTCCATGCTCAATTCCATGTCATGGGCACGAGTTGCAATTTCTTCAAATGTGCTAGGTTTGATACCTTGCAAGATGTAGAGCAATCCCCAATGCATGCCTTGGATGCATATCTCTATGCCAGAAGCTTCAGTAAGCCCGTCTTTACAGTTAAGGCTTGCATTCCTCCGACGATTAATAAAGTCAATGACTGGTTCACCCTTCCGTTGGCGAGTATTTGTGAGTTTCACCATGCTTACATCGCGCCTTGTGCTATAAAAGCGATTGAGGAACCCTTGCTCTAGTTGTTCCCAGCTATCAATAGATCCCTCCTCGGGGTCTGTATACCAATCAAAAGTATTTCCTTTTAGTGAGCGGATAAATTATTTGACGAGGTAATCTCCATAATTCCCAATGTTGTTGCATATCTCAACGAAGTGCGCCACATGTTGCTTTGGATTGCCTTTACCATCAAACTGTTGAAACTTTGGAGGTTGATAGCTAGCAGGCATCTTCAACATATCGATCCTTGCAGTGTACGACTTTGCGTATGTAAGGGAGGACTTGGCAGAAATTTCATATTTATTCTTAATAGTTCCTTCAATGAACTCCTTCAGTTGATTGATGGGAATCATCCCTTCAGATGAGACAGGGATAGCCTTAGCGGATGCTACTCGTCTCGGGGGAGAATTAAACTTCTGGGAGCTTGCCAGGTGCATGGATGGATTCTTCTTCCATCAAGATTCTCACCCTGTATGTTAGCTTGTCAATTCTAGCATCTTGATTTTGCATGTACTTGGTCAAGCCAACGATTGCTTCCGTCAAGTTCGCCAACTGCTCTTCCACAGATGAAGTGTTTGTCACCATGGCTTGCATGACGTTGTAGATGATGGGGAGTAGCATGGATTGTCACACCAATTGATTCTCGAATGGCTCACGCTACGTGGTGTAAGTGGGGAGGATCCATCATTTGAAGCATCACCATCTTCCTTCGCATCAGAGTTCTTAGATCTGGAGAGGTCAAGTATAGCAAGATTTTTCTTGATCTTTTCAGCAACATTGCTTCCTCTTTCGGGTACGTTTGTGGAAGATCTTGCTCCTTTTGAGGATGAAGATCCGAAAATAGGGGTTGATGCAGACGACACTTTGAGTGCTTGTTGTCCTAAAAAGCTTGCTTTGCTCCTCGTAACTGGTCTGAAGCTTCTAAAGGTAACATCGAGGATGCTTTTCAGATCAGCATAGAACCTGGAGTTAGCAGTCTTGGTGAAAGTTGATCCGGGGTTGATTTTCATTGAAACCATTTTGATGTTCTTAAACTTTGGTGATTGAAAAGTTGAGATGAGAGGTAGAGATT
>ML355750.1:0-35092 GCA_005239505.1 Nicotiana paniculata | reverse complement strand
CCTCCCAGTTTCCAGGTGGTGCACTCATTTTGATCTTTTCCAAGGTGTTAGCCTTTTCAAGGAAAACTGCTCTGACACCAATTGATGTTTTATACTTCAATACCACACAAGAGGGGGGTGATTTGTGTGGTGTCCAATTTTTGAGTGTTGTCTCAATAGAAGAACCTAGTTCTTCTTGGTGTTCCAACTTCTACTGGTGCGGAATAATAAATGCAGTAAATTAAAAACACAGAGATTTTTACGTGGAAAATACCTGGCTCAAAAGGTGAAAAAAAAACCACGACCTACTCCTCAGTAGGATTTTCCCAAACTCTTCACTACAACTCTGAGCCAAACATCATTTACAAAATAAACTCTTTTGTAAACCTAGGACTAACTCTATTCCCTTTGTAGAAAACTAGCCTCTAGCTAATTGCGACAAGCTTCAAGTTAACTCTAACTTGAACAGTGTGTACCTATTACAATTGCTTCTAATAAAGCTGAAAGATACAATATTAAATCACCTACTACAACCAACTAGACTCGAAAGACAAACAGATGGAACTGGTTCTTCTAGTTAGTCAGTAGCCTTTGTGTTGCACAAGGATTGTACTTGTAAAATTTCTCTGGTAATTTTGCTTTCAGTTCTTGCTTCAATTCTGTCTTTGTGCGATACATTCTTCAGTAGGAATACTTCAACATTATATAGCGCCAGAAGTTGAGATGTTCTTTGTTTAGTTCTAATGCAACTCTTCCTTGGTGGAAGAGTTTGTGTTTATCTCAACTTCCTTCCTTTGTTTCTGTCCTTGCTGAACTTGAACTCTAACCTCTTATCAATTTGCAACCTTTTCACATTAGGAGACAACCTCTTAGTTCATGGATAATTCACAGATCATGTTTATCTCCTGTGCATGTACGGTTCTTGTGCCAATGGGTTCGTTCATGTATGTTTGCCATGATGGACCTGGTTCAACTAGGTAGGCATTTATCAATATTCAAAACCATGCAGTGACTTGGTTCAACAAGCAGTTCATCCAGTATTTCATGTGTCCATGCTCCGGAAGTATCATGGTGACCCGTCCCACGTGTTAGATTTCAGCTCTGTCCAGTTGGACAAGGATTTGACTTATGAGGAGGAGTCGGTGGCTATTTTAGCCCAGAAGGTTCGTCCTTTTAGATCAAAGAGTTATCCTTCATTTCGAGTGTAGTGGAGAGGTCAGCTCACTGAGGCAGCTACTTGGGAGTCTAAGTCGAACATGCGGAGTAGATATCTCCACTTATTCAACAGTTCAGGTACTTTTCTATGTCCGTTCGAGGACGAACGATTGTTTTAGAGGTGGAGAATGTGATGACCCAAAAGTTCATCTTGTGTTTTAGAACTTGATTCCGTGCTCTTTAGCTTTAAAAATTCCATTTTTACCCCCTCGATTTGCGTGTGCAGTCCGAGCGTATTTCCGGAAAGCTTTCATGTTAAAAATGGTGAAAATAATAATTTTTGCCTTAAAATTTGATTTTAGTTGACTTTGGGTAACTTTTTGAGTAATAGGATCCGGACCCGAGTTTTGAGAGTCCCGGTGGGTCCGTAATGAAATATAGGACCTAGGCGTATGCCCGGAATCGAATTCTGAGGTCCCTAACCCGAGATATAAAATTTTTGTTAAAAATTGAGAGACTGAAAATCTAATGATTTTAAGAATTGGTTAATGTTTAATCTTGTTGTGTATCGGGTTCATATTTTGGTTCCGGATCCTGGTACAGGTCTAAATAATTTTTATACCTTGTCTGTGAAATTTGGTGAAAAAAGGAATTGATTTGGCCTGATTCGGACGTCCGGTTGTGAAAATAGAAATTTTAAAGTGTTCTTGAGAATTTCATGTGATTTGGTGCTAAATTCGTAGTTCTATGTATTATTTTGGCGATTTGATCGCACGAGCAAGTTCGTATGATGTTTTTAAACTTATGTGCATATGTGGTTTTGAGCCCCGAGGGCTCGGGGGAGTTTCGGATATGCTGTAGAGTTATTTGAAACATAGAAAAATAGCTGATGTGCTTCGGGTCTGCAAATCTCGCATTTGCGAGGTCTGGCTCGCAAATGCGAGCCTCGCATTTGCGAAGAAGCATCGCAATTGCGAGCATGGGCTGGGATTAGGGACTCTCGTATTTGCGAGATTAGTGTCGCATTTGCGATAGTTTGATGTTCGCAATTGTGAACGAATTACTCGCATTTGCGAAGGCAGAAGAAATGTGACAGGTCCTTATTTGCGAGCTTCGCAATTGCGAAGCTCAGGTCGCATTTGCGACATCTGCAGCTGGTAAAACTTGACTTAGGATTTTGCTCATTTTTCAAAACATACAAAACAAGAAACCCTCTAGGCAATTTTCTGAAGACCACTTCTTCCCCAAATCATAGGTAAGTGATTCTTAACTCGTTTCTTTCAATCTTTCACTTCATTTTACAAGATTTCAACCTAAAATCTAGGATTTTCATGGTAGAAATTGGGGATCTGGATAGAATTAGAGATTTTTGGGAAATTGGAAATTAGACCTCAATTTGGCGTTGGATTTCGAAACTAGTTACATATTCGGGTTCGGGGGTGAATGTGTGAATGAATTTTGGTCCGAACCTCGAGTTTTGACCAAGCGGGCCCGAGGTCGATTTTGGACTTTTGGGGGAAAGTTTGGGTAACCTAAATTTATGTACTGAAATTGATTTCTTTAGCATTATTTGATGTTATTAAGTTAATTATGGCTAGATACGAGTAGTTCGGAGGTGCAAACTAGAGGAAAAACGGTAATTGAGCAGTGAGTGGCATGTGAATCGAGGTAAGTGTTGTGTCTAACCTTGAATTGAGGGAATTAGGAACCCTCGGACTATGTGATTATGTGAAATCCATATGAGCGGCGTATATGCAAGGTGATGAGTTCTTATACATGGCCAAATTATCTGTTTTTCCCTAATTTACTGCTTTCCTTTAATTGTTTTCTTCCCTATCTTAATTGTTATATGGTCTAAATGCTTTCCATGCTTAACTGCTACGTGTGAATCAACATCTTCTCCTGTTAACTATGTTAGATCTTCCCATAGTTTCCCTAATCCCTGATGTTTGCATGATTCAACTTGTTTGCTCATTTTAATTGTAAATTGTTGGATTGGTCTCACTGTGTAGTATTATTTGAGTAGATTTTATATTGATCAAGGTTTCCTTTTCTTGGATCATTTTGGTATTTATTTATCGTAAAGGCATGGTGATTTAGACTGTTAATTGATTGTGTACACTGAGTGTTTGGTACTGATATGGTGGGATTGGGTTGCACGCCGCAGCAGAAGGAATAAGGGAGGATTGATATGGAGGAATAAGGATGAATATGTTTATACAGTAGTTGCTTCCTTTCGGATGTTAGATCCAATAATTTTCTCAACTTCTGGTTAAATTCCTCGGGTTTTGAGGCATTCCCAGTATTCCACAAATAATATGGAGTAGAAAATGACTTAGTGCCTAGAATGGATCGATTTGAGTAGTGTAACATACATTCATCAGAGCCACCAGAAGCTTCTTTTTGGTTAGGACAGAACTGTGAAGCGCGACATGCTTCTAGCAGCTCCACATCTCCTCTACATAGCACAATAGCACTGACCATGTCGGTATTTGGCCAATGGAAGCATTATAGAAACCATATTTATCCATATTTGAGGAAAGGGAAGAGAGGAGTTTGTTAAGATTGTTCTGGTATGCACTGTTTTCAGTGTAGTTACCATTGTCACCACATGAAGAGTATCGTAAATCAGGCAGCTGCGCTAGGATGAGACCATGAAGATATATATGCCAAAAAAAAAAAAGAGTAGCCACTTCTGAATAGCCATGGTCATGGTGGTCTAATTAAGTTGCTCGAAGCTTAGATGTTTTTGAAGAACATAGAATGGTTGGGTACAAGTGACAGGCAGATTTTGATACTAATTGGGTGCTGATTATGTAGAAGTAGCAAGTAATTTGTTCAGAAGCCCAAGAATTCCAAGGGCTTGAAAGCAGGGGCGGATGCACATATATCGAAGTGGTGTCACGCCACACCACTTAGTCAATTTTATTATTAAATATATGTATTAATACTGTGAGGAAGCGCATAAGTAGAAAAAAAATGATACAACTTGACATGAATTGTTTGTTGGTGCATTGGTTATGTGTTTAATTTTTGCTTTAAGAGGTTAGAGGTTTGAACCTTAACTAACACATTTTTTTTGTAAATATTTGACAGAATTTATGTAGTTAAAATTTGTGATGAAATAAAATTTAATTCATGACTTTTTCTAACTTAAGACTCAACAAAATTAATAGACTAAAGCTATTTTTTCTCTAGAAGTATGATAATTAAAATCATTATTACCTTTCTTATAAATTTCGATAGCAAAATTTTGTACGTACGCCCCTGTCGAAAGGTCAAACAGAGCTAGAGAAAAAGTATTGAAAGGGTGCGGTTGACTGCCATTTCTGAGAACCAAGAAAGAAATTGGGAGATTGATTTTTCGGGTACGGAACCAAGTAAGGCAAAATTGGACAAATAGAACCAAAATAAGTCCAAAAAAAATATAGAATGGATCTATGTATAACACCACAATATGTTGCGCTATACACTAACGGTAACTGTGCCGGTATACTTTTTTTCTGACAGGCAGGTATAACACCACTATATATGGCGTTATACATTAAAAGTAGTACAGGGCTGCCTGGCTCACTAGTTGAAAGGTAGATGTGAAGTGGGTTTTGTCCTTGAGGTACAAGGTTCAAATCCCTACACCAACATTTGTTATATTTTCCTATTTCCTTTTCATTTTTTTATTTCTTTTCATTATTTGGTTTAAGTGTTTAGATATAAATACTTTAATAGAGAAGCCATTTATTATTTCTTTAAAAAATAACCAATACTTTTAATAGTTGTTATTTTGTTTTATACGTAAAAAAAAATTATTTTTTTTCTTTTATTTTCAAATTAGAATTATAAGTTTTATTTTCAAATTAAAGAAAATAATTAATGGCAACTCATCAATACATTTAGCTTCTAATATTTTTTTCTTATTGCTTCAAGTTCGTATTTTAATTATCAATTTAACTTTAATTATACTATATTATAGAAGATTTTGCTCTATTTTTTTTTTTCTGGAATTGACAAGTTGACTGACTCGTAGAATTCATGGAAGTCAACAACTCTAATATATGGGTGGTTGATGGGAAAGGAGTGGCTATGAACAAGTCACCTTGCAATTCTTTGAATATTTCAACTTTATCAAGGAAAATACATTTCTAACTAATAGAAAAATTCCACAATTGTTGCAATGCCATATAGGAGTAATACGATACGAAACAAATTTAAACTTTGTGAACAAACACAAAATCCTTAATTAATCAATATCAATCCCAAACTAATTTGAGTTTGAACAAAATAACAAAGTAAATGAGAAAACTAACAAAAAGGCTATTATGTCTCAGAATGTTAACGAGGATATAACTCAGTCATCGATGCCTCATTTCGTGATGAAGAAACAGATTTACTTTTGGCTTGTTCACTAGCTTCTGACATTCTTGAATTGTATTCTTGAATAAGCGAAGCCTCCGCGCTAATATCATTGTGCATATAATATGCAGGCCCTGAAGGAACTGGAAGACTCAAAGAGAGGCTACTAAGCATGAGAACTATTGCAGCCATAGTTGGTCTATCAGCCACATTTTCTTGAACACACAATAAAGCAATGTGGATACATCTCATTATGTCACGAACCAGTCCCGTGCTTCCCCTCAACATGGGGTCTATCAAATTTGTAGCTGTTCCTTCGCGCCAGTTAGACCAAGCCTGTCATAGTTCAATTCTTGAATCATACGAAATCATATCTCATACTACCTCCACTAATTGAAATGGTAAGGGTGAGTTTGAAAAAGGCTAATATTTGGGAGACAGACGAGTAACTTATTTCAATTAATAATGCATGTAGCAGATCCCAACTAGTTAGAATTTTGGATTACTTGATTGATTAATCTAGTTACTTACATAGCTCAGAAGGTCTTCCACAGATTCTCCATTTCTGAAAGAAGTGTTTCTTTGGCCGCTTAAAATTTCTAGGACTAGTACTCCAAAGCTAAAAACATCTGATTTGACTGAAAATTGTCCGTGCATCGCATATTCTGGTGCCATATATCCACTGGAAAACAAAAACAAGAGTCACATGACATATTGCAACTTAGATATGATTCAGTTGTTAAAGTTTTTTTTTTTTTTTTGTACAAATATATGTTGCACCTCACATCAGCAGACTGAGGTTAAAAGGCTAAAAATACAATTCTGGGGTTTTGTAGTCCAAAAAAGTGGCTGTCAAAACTGGGAGCTACTTGATGTTTAAGTCAGACTACATGCAAAGGTCATTAAAGAAGTTATATTATTTTCAATGAACTTAGGAAGGCACAGTAAAACGTTGTGCTGCAATTTATATTGAAAATTTGATAGTTATGGTCCCCTGATGTCTGCTTTCTTTTTTCTGCCTTCCCTTAATAAGAATGTATCTCACTGCAATGTGAAGAAAACTCTTAGACCATTGATCTATTCTTGGCTGAACAAACTACAAGTTTGATGAGTTAAGACCTACATCTTATATTTTGCTGCCAGGAGATGATATGTAATTAACCTCTCTGAACAAGGAGAATTCATATGCCGGAAAACTAATTGTTCTAGACAGAAACAAATTTAGCCTATTCGTTCCCAGAAATCCCTAAAGAGATTACAGTGACATGCAAAATCCATATTTAAAATTCTAGTAATATTTCAAGGACAGATTTGCTTTTGTCTCGAGACAGCTTTTATTTTTGCTAATAGGTTAATGAATTCTTCAGAGTAAGATGCAAAAAGGAGTAATGAATGATGTAAAACTTACTAGGTCCCAGCAATTCTGCTTGTGTTGCCTTGAGTTTCATCCAATGTAAATAGCCTAGCCATGCCAAAGTCTGAGATTTTAGGATTCATTTCTGCATCTAGTAGAACATTACTAGCTTTGAGATCACGATGAATGATCCGAAGTCTGGAATCTTCATGAAGATAAAGAATTCCCCTAGCAACGCCTCCTATGATTTTGGATCGCCTTTCCCAATCCAATTGCCTCCGTTTAACTGGATCTGGCAACAAGATTAAAAATATAATTTATAAGTTCAGCTTTTATAGACTTACAATATAGAAGGATTTTAAAAATCAAGTCAAAAGATTACTATACAATAGGAATTAGTTTTCCAGATAATAAGGCAGACAACATGTGAAATTACACTGGCAAAACATTAAGCAATACGTACCAAATAAAAACTGGTCAAGACTTGCATTAGGAACAAATTCATAGACAAGAAGTCTCTCTGTTCCATCAAGGCAAAATCCCAGCAACCTAACCAAATTCCTGTGTTGAAGCCTAGAAACCAACAAGACCTCATTTTTGAATTCTAGATCACCTTGGCCTGAGTCTGCTGACAATCTTTTCACTGCTACTTCTTGCCCATTTGAAAGCTTACCCTGTAGCAAACGAGCAAAAATTGAAAAATTATGAAGTAAATAACAACACCTCAATCCCAAGCAAGTTTGAGTCAGTTATATGAACCCTTGGTGCCCATCGTATGCATCAATTAAGCCTAATTACCTTGTACACAGGACCAAATCCACCTTGACCCAACTTATTAGCATTTGAGAAGTTATCTGTTGCTGCTCTAATTGTAGAAAAATCATATTGCAACGATTCTGCGGTGCTAATATCATCCCCGCGTATACCTTCACAAACATAGCAATAATAGCATACAACAAATTAATGAAACATGGTCCTACAAATTCAGCTTTCCTTAATCATAGTTTGTTATTCCTAGTAGTTTGCGCTTACTCTGAATTTCGTCCACCTGCTTCCTCTTTCGCTTCTTCATACAGATGACATAAATACAAACAATAAGAATAACAACAGTAACAATTGGCACGACGATAATGATGACAGTTCGCGCTGTTTTATCATCTTTCCCTGTTGGAGCTGCTCCATCATCCTTCCCTATTGGAACTGTTTTATCACCATTCCCTAGAATAAAACGCTTCAAATTAGCATAATATCAGTTTCCAACACTCCACGCGTGAAAATAAGTTACTATCTTCTATTTTCCACTTCGCTTGATCTGCTTCCCTTTTCAGGTTATTTATAAAAGTACTAGTTTCGTTTGAATTTATGTGAACCTGTTTGATTGGGCATGTAGTTTAAGAAAAAATAAATACTTTTAGAATTTGTGGTATATAAAAATTTCTCATTAAGGGTAGAATTGTAAATTAAAATTAAATTGTTACCGGATTTAGAAATTGCTCATTCTTTTTTGAACGGATCAAAAAAGAAATAAGTTCACATAAAGTGGAACATAGGGAGTTATTCATAGTATTAGATATCACAAATATAATATTTTCCTATAATATACTCCCTCTCTTCACAATAAATGGTCAGTTTATTTTTTCATTTTGGTTCAAAATAAGTGTCCATTTAAATAATTAAGAAAGAATTCAATTTGTTTTTACAAAATAACTCTTAGGTACATATCCTTAAAAAGTTTTCTTACTCCTCACATTAAATAGCTAAGTAGGGTAGTTTAGTCATAATAGATATTTTTGTATAAAATTTAGTATTTTCTTAATGGGAGTGCTAAAAGCAAACTGGTCGCTTATTGTGAACGGAGGGAGTAGTATTCTCTTCTTCAACACAAATCAAAATTTGAGGTGTGATAAGGTTGAATTGTGTGAGCATTTCATACGGTACACTCCTGTAAAATTTGAACCCACAACCTTGTCCAATTCGCTACCTAATTATGTTTGGATATTCGTTTAAGAGTGGACAATCAACAAATTTGGAGGAGGAGAAGGAACAAGAATAAGAATGTAATTCACCTGTAGGTGGCAGAGCTTCCAAGGGCACCTCATTAAAGAAACGGGAACTTTCATAACGGAAATTGCACCTAACCCCTATGATTCTTCCACCCCTCTTGCCATTGCAGGGACAATTAGGCATATCTCCATACGCGTTAGTTAAACAATCGACGCAATTCTGAGGAGATAAATCAGGAGTACACTGCGCAAGTGCATATATAGTCTGAAAATTTGGACCTGTCGCATTACCACTAGCGTATTTTCGAAGAGGACCACCACCTGCAGCTTGGCCTCGCAAATCATCCAATAATTTTCTCAGCTCCAGGTTAAACTCCTCAGGTTTTGAAGCATCCCCAGAATTCCACAAGTAATATTTAGTAGAAAATGAGCTAGTGCCTAGAACGGATTGATTCGAGTACTGTAACATACATTCATCATAGCCACCAAAAGCTTCTTTCTGGTTAGGACATAACTGTACAAGCTTTTGAGAAACGTTATTGACACAACCGCGACATTCTTCCAACTCCACATCTCCTCTACATAGCACAATAGCACTGGCCATATCAATGTTTTGGCCAATGGAAGCATTATAGAAACCATATTTATTCATATTTGAGGAAAGGGAAGAGAGGAGTGTGTTAAGATTGTTCTGGTATGTACTGTTTTCAGTGTAGTTACCATTGTTACCACATGAAGAGTATCGTAAATCAGGCAGCTGCGCTAGGATGAGATCTTGAAGATAAATATGCAAAATAAGAAAGAGTAGCCATTTCTGAATAACCATGGTCATGGCTGTTTAAGTTGCTCGATATATAGAGGCTTATATATTTTGAAGAAATTAAATTACTAGATAGAATGGTTGGCTACAAGTGATAAGCCTATTTTGATGTAAAATTGGGTGCTGAATATGTAATAGCAGCGACTAATTTGTTCACAAGCCCTGAGTTGCAAGAGTTTGAAAGAGTAAATAGAGCAAGAGAAAACGTGTTGTGAAAGGGGGCTGTAGACTACAATTGCGTGAGCAGAAAAAATTACTCCTCCCTTTCATTTTTTAGCGTTTACAATAAAAAATTTCAAATATTTTTTCTTTCTTTAATTTCATATTCAAACAAACTATAAGTCACATAACACTGGACTAACTATTTCTAAGAACCACATTAATCAAACGAAAAATGGAGATTAATGTCAACTTTGGAATTTTCTTTTTCTTTTTCTTTTTCTTTTTCTCTTTCTCAAAAGAGAGCTCGGATGCTCTATATATTTTTCATTTTTGAAGTTGACCAATGACCAATGAACTCTTACTATAGAAATTATTGAATTCAACAACTATAATTTATGGGGGTGATGGGACAGGAGTGGGTAGGAACACGCCACCAAGGAGGAAATTTTGGTGTGCTACTAGCTTGTCTATGAAAGTTTCAACTTAATCTGATTCTAGAAAGGAACTCCAACTGATAGATAAGGAATTATGAATCAATCTTGAATGCGGGATTATTGTATAGGTATTATTAGCCTATTTTGCATATAATAATGGGTAAGAACTTTTCAAAACTCATTTTTCTTCCTTTCCTTTCCAATTCCAGATCCACCCTTCCTATCTTCTTCTCTCTTCTTCGCTGATAACAACGCACAAACTTTTTAGATTTATTTTTCTTGATTCTTCTTCTAGAATAAATTTAAAAACGTACAGCGATTAGAAAAAAGATATTAATTATTTAAGTTTTGATCATGTTTTGAAAAGTTCAGCAAAAATAGCTTGCATGCCAGAATTTGAAACTTTTGTAGGTTAGTACTTAACTCGAAGGTCTTTCCTATATACTATATGAAGCTTATTTAATTTATCTAAATTGTCTCAGTTTTGAAAATTACTCGCTATATGTGAGCATGTAATTTTTCACCTATTAAATACTCCTACAAAATTTGATAAATAATTTAATTTTATAAATTTTTGTTGAATTTCAATTTTATTTGTGAATTATTTGCGTACGGTTCTCTGAGAAGGGAGTGGCTACCTATTGGAGCTTCGACCAAGCACCACCGGTCAATTCCGCTTTGGGGCCACCCTTGACTCTACCATTATTATAGGGGTATGGGGTTCTATTGATCATGTCCCCTTCCCAACAGTTGTACCTTGTCTTGGGGCGTCTTTGGCTTTACGATAGAAAGCTCGCCGGAGAAAGCCAGGTGCCGTAGGTAAGCTCTATTTGGCCCGGAGCATTGATTTCCTATAACGAATAGGCTAGCTCTTTCATCTTTTAAAATTTACAAAATAATACATAATAACAAACATATTTTAGATTTTTATCTTGCATAATTAGGTTTCTGGTTTAATATAATACTTAACTGCATAGTTTGATCATTTTATTACGAAAAATTATATATAAAAAGAAAAATTCCTGAAGTAATTATGACTCATTAGTTAAATTGTAATTAGATGAAACTAGGTTAAAAGTAATTAATATATTTTAGAATTTTAATTAGAATTGTTTAATTGATTTAATTAATTAGCCTAAGTTATTAAAGTAATTTCTAAGAGGGCTAAAATACCGGATNCAAAAAAAACTAAACGACCCCGTTTTGGACCTCGTCGTTGGATCATTTTGATCCAACGGCTCACAACTCCACACCCCCACTACTATATAATTTTCCTAACACACACCACCACCATCCCCCTCAAACTCACCTCCCCAACACCCCAACCGTCTCCCTCGTCTCTTTCTAACCCTCGTCGTCTACCACTGTGCTACGCCGCCCGGAAATTGCCTGGTGGCGGCGGACCACCTCCAAAATCAACCAAAACTCTACCAGATAACCTCCTCTCACCCTCAACCTCATTTTACCCCTAATTTTTCCAAAAAACCTCCCCAAATCCGGTAATTTCAGATCTGAAAATCTGAAATCCTAAGAAATTGACCCCGTTTGATTAGACCAAACTAACGGCTCAAACTTGCATGGATCAATTGCTCTTGACAAGAGCAATTGATCCATGTGGGTTTGGCTCGTTTCCAAACCCCGCTGGAATCCGGCCAAAGTTTGGCGAGCCGACCAAATCCGGCCAAACTTGTTCTAACCTAACTGGTACTCCCTCTCTCTCTTTATTTGTTTAATAATTAATTGCCTAGGTTAAAATTCTGTCTTGGCCGATTTAATCATGAACTCTGAATTTAGGATTTTTTTATTTTTTTTTTACTTTTCTGGACTTATTTGATTTTTTGAGTTTAGCATGTTCATCTTATCTTAGTTGTTTTCCTGTTGTTAGGTTTATGTTATGACTCTTGACTAATAATTCAGGGTTTCATAGTTTCTGTTCTTATTTCTCTTTGTGATTGCCTTTAAAACTCCTGGATTGTGGCAATTTGAAATAATAATTTAGGTTTACATGTTGTCTTGTTAATTAGGTATAGTTTATGATTCTTATACTAATTAGTTTAGGTTTTCATAGGTTTTCATTAATGTGTTACTATTAAGTACTGTTTTGCACTTAATTATAAATTTATTTGTTGATTTCTACATAACTCAAGTAATGTTAGTTTTAGGGTTTTCCAATATATTTGATTGTTTCTTTTTGTAAAACAGTGTAACAGTCATTATGTGTATTAATCACTAATAAATTACTCATGTATTGTTTTAGATCGATTTAAAGTAATAATTTGGGTTAGCCCCTAATTGTGTTGCCTAAACTTTGGACTATTACCCCTAATTAGTTACTAATTTTCAGTTTAGTTATAGGTTAATCTAATTTTGACCCTTAGGTTAGATTTTGCATATGTAATTGTCCTAAAAAATGCATGTTAGTCATTTATTCATCATGAATGACCATGTATGTTAACTGTTTGTTTCTTGACTTAATTGGTTCATCATGAGCTATTAAGTAATTATGTGTGATTCAAATGGAATTTTGATTTTGGTCTAGAAGGTTAGTTATACATGACTTTAGCCTAAGCTTAGGTTGAAACTAAAAGCCTAAATCCTAATTTAGGATAACTAACTAAGTCTAATTACTTAACTTATTGCACATAGCAAAATCACTCGAATTAGTTAACCTAAATCATGAAAATAACTCATTTAGGTTCAAATGATTACCTTCTTCAGGTATGTTCCATCTCACTTTTGAAGAGGTTTAAGTTTTCAACTTCTTCATTAGTGTTAATCACTTAATGAGGTTAAAATTACTCAACTTAATAAATGACTTAACCTTTAACACTAAGAGGGGTAATTTCAGGGGTATTTCAGGGTAGTTTAAAAATTTTAAGTAAGAAATCTTGGCTGTAACAGCTCAAGAAGCTTCTAGAATAAGGATAAATATCAAAATAAAATAAGAAATCATTAAATCAGATTTTTCTAGGTAAAAACAGTACTTTTCAGGGGTAAAAAGGGGTTGTAAATAGAAGAACCTTCTAGAAAAAGTACAGTTGTCCTAGCTGTTACAAAGATGCTGAAAATAGGATAAGAAGGACATTTGTATTTGTACTATTTTCAAATTTAAAAGGATAAGGAATATTCCTAACATATGTCCTCCCTAGGCAACCTATATATAGACTATACTCCATTCTGGAAAAAAATTACACAATTAGATATTCACTCTGAAAATTTATAAGAGCAAAAATCCTGCACACACACACTACTAACGCCTGCACTCAAAAAAAAAAAGAAACTTATGCTGAAAACTTACTACCATCCTGAAAATACTTTACTGCACTAAAAGAATTCAAAAGCATTCTGAAAATACTGATATGGATATAAAAATACTCCAGAATTGATTTTCTTCAAGCTGTAGTTTCCTCTGAAAATTGGTTTGTTAGCTGTGCTTTTCCTTACTTCAAAACTGGTTTTGTTGTGGCTTTTCTGGTGTAAAAATTTGTCAGTTCGAGTTGATTTTTCTGGGTTTCCTTCTGGTCTTTTGTTGATGTGTTAAGCTCACAAAAATTCTGATTCTGTTAACCTTTATTTGGTCAGTTTTATTGCTGTTGTTTTCATTTTTAAGGTATGTAACTATGCTCACTTTAAATGAAATTTTATTTAAACCTGCTCTATGTCCTCATCTCTTTGTGTTTTAGCTATAGTTTTTTTAAAAATTATGTATAGTAGTTTATGATTGTGACTTGCTTTCTTGGGTGTATGAATGGATTGTTAGTTTGAAGTTTGAAAAGGTGATAGTATGTTAAAACAACATTAAAGATGTGGATCTGACCATCCATTGGTCAGATTTACCTCATGACAATGCATAATCTTCTCTTTCATATTTGTTGCTGGAAAAAATTGGTAAGATTTGCAGGTATTTGACTCTATGGTCAAAGTCATGAGCAACTCTAGTATGCTTAAGGTTGAAGCAGTATGTAGTTTAGAATTGCTATTTAGGTTAGGACATTTACTTCCATGTATGATAGAAAAATTGTATTTTTGCGCTCTAACAATCCATTCATACCCCTCCATTTCGTTATTATTCTGGACTATTGTAATAAACTAAACCATCTTATTATTCCCTATAACTTTGATTCCTGCTTTAAATTGGATATAGGAATTGGGTCAGACTTGCAAAAATGGCCCAATAAGCCTAAACAAGTCTGAACCCAAGTCATTGGCCCTGGGGGTATAAAGCCTAATATCTTAGCACTATATTTTTAATACCATTTGGCTTAGTTAGAAATCTGGTTTATATTATCGACTAAAATTCACAAGCCATTAGATTTTTCATGTGATTTTGGTATGTATAAATTGAAACTTGACAACACTTTGTATTTTTCGGTCCTGATAGTCCATTGGACTCTACAGTTACAAGGCACAGTAGTATGCCATGTTTTTGAATCAAACCGGGTCGTTTTTACCTTATTTGGCCTATGTAAAGCTGGTTACAACCTTCTAACTAAATACAACTTTTATCGTTAATTAAGAAGAAAAAGCTTCAACCTTGTTAAATGCTCTTTTACTGTCATTCATAATTCGAAATTCGATCCATGCTTAATTAGATCCTGTTTTCATTTTATACATTTTGTTTTCTTTACATAAGGTTTTCTCTGTTTAGCTGGACAGTTTTCTTATGGCTAAAACATGACTGGCCCAGTATGCTTAGCACTAAAACTGGGCCAGGTTTCTAACATTTTTAGATAGTCATGTCCTTAATTTGTACCTTAAAACACTTAGTTTTAAAAAGATTGAAAAAATCATACATGTAATAACCCATTTGTGTCAAGCGAATTAGAATAGGCATGAGCTGATTTGAGTATAAATCTGCCAGGCCCAATAAATTTAGTCAATAGATTAAATGTCTCACAATTATAAAGATAGAGTAGATAACTCCTTCCATCACACTCATGCCTTACAATAATCTCAAACTTAGCCTTAGAAGACCTTGAACAAAGATATACTTTGTAGTCCAAAAAATACCTCTTTCACTCTTAGACTAATATTACAAATAACATAGGAAAAATAAAGAATTTATGAAAATAATAGTTTGCTTCACATATGTAATTAAATCATCGTGACCATATTCGTGATTACGTAATCTCCATTCGGGTTTGCATTTTATGCTACTCGACCACAACTTCAAACAATAATTAAAATAAACATGTTGTAAATTGCAGGAGCATTTCATGTGGCACGATTTGTAACGTGTTAAAAAATAACAAGTGCATGCCATCGTGACTTGTTTTAGAATAATTTCATAAATATTAAAAGCGGTTCAAAAGGTTTAAAAATGCACAATAGGTTTAAAACATAGAAGTAATTAGATAATTAGGCCAATTATTAATAGTTAAACGACCGTGCTAGAACCACGGAATTCGGGAGTGCCTAACACCTTCTCCCGGGTTAACAGAATTCCTTACCCGGATTTCTGGTTCGCAGACTTTTCAAACAGAGTCAAAATTTCCTCGATTTGGGATTTTTAAAAATAAATAAATTGTGTCCCGGAACACCGTAAAAAATTCGGGTAGCGACTCTGAAATTAATAAATAATCCCGAAATCGATTGTTTCACTTAAATTGGAAAAACTCCCTTATCCCCATACCTTATCGGGAAAAGGGAGGTGTGACACTATAAACATGTTTTCCCTACAAAAAATATACAATCGTTTAAAATAGACTCTTTATTTTCGTGGGCTTCCATTTTTAGACGCGTGATATTTGGGAGAGAATATATTCCAGTTAAAAAATTTAGATGGTAAAATCTACAACAGAACATAATACGCAATAATCATCCCAGTTTCTGCAAAATCCTTCTCTAACAAAGATTTCCTCTGGTTTTCCATAAACAAGGCAACAAATTTCAAGAAAAAAACTTTTTGAAGAAAACAATTGCAGATTAATGTGAAGTATTCACAATCGGCTCTGAATGTATAGCTGATTTCTAAAGTTTCTATAGGATTGCGAAATTGTTCTCTCTACTATTGAATTGAATTTGGGGATATAATGTCAAAATTGGCGCTAATTCTTCAGCTCAATGGTCGGTGAGATAACTTCGGGAGATATATAGATTTTGATGTTAACAGAATTATAGTCAATAAAGATTCAATTATAATCAATTGAATGACGCAATTGCAGAGCACCTAATGACCGATACTTCTGTAAAAATCATCGAGATCAAATATACAGTGAACGAACGTTGTCCTCCAATGAAAATTCGGAACGGTATGGGTGTTCAAGTGTATATGGAAATGAAAAAGGAAAAAAAACAAGGAATATATCCGTTGTGCAAAATAGTAAAGGATTTCGATTTGGAATGCAGTATATCGAATGAGAGCACAACTGCAAGTTTGTTCTTTTTTTAGTCCCAATGTCTTTGTAAATTCAAGTTTTCTATAATTTAACTATATGAAAGCTGTTATGATCTGTTAAATCCAAGTTTATGTGTCTAAAAATAATTATAGTGCAACTGTTAAACATTAACTTATAATAGAAAACTGTAAATTATGATCACAAAATAAATTATCTACGACAATACTACTAATTCAAATTCTGTCAAATGGTAAATACCTAAATATATAGAGGTATGAATTTCTATACTTTTAAATAAGTGCAGGTACTTTTGAATATCGTAATACTAATGTGGTATAATTGTAACACTTTTGGAGAAGTATCGGGAACAATCAAGTTGATTGATATACCAACATCCCCGACAATTGTCGAGCATGAAAGTATAATTATAATAGAACATAAAAGTAATTGAAGTATGTCAAGTTTACCAAGACAAGCAAATATTTGTGAGTGCAATGAAGCACTATGTTGTCATGAATAAGTCCAATTTAGTATGGAAAGGTCTAGTACAATGTCACGACCCAAAACTCAATTTGTCATGACGGCGCATATCATGGTACTAAGCATGCTGACAACTCAGACATTACCAACACTTCCAAATTTAAAGTATACTAAAATAGGTTTGAATAAGTGAAAATGTCATAAAACAGGATAAAATTTCATAACTCAATACAGAAGTTTCCCAAAACCAGGATGTCACCGAGTACAAGAGCATCTATACAAATACAAGGTCTGATACACTGTCTAAGAAAAACAGAAACCGAATGAGTAAACCGAGGGTAGGGGAAGAGAGTCAAGGTCTGCGGACTCCACAATCTCTGTTTTGGCAAGCTTTCCATCCATATGAAGGACCATGTCCTTCCAACCCTGTAGTTGTAGTTTTTCCAGCATCATCATCATGCATTCCTTCTCCAAGTCCCTGAAGAGTCTACTCTTCAAGATGGTTATTTTCCCAAACTTAACCAACTTTTCCTGCTCTTCATCAGATTTTTCTTCTTTTTCACTCTCTTCTTCCTCCACTACTTTCATTTTTCTATACTTCATGTCAAACCTGGTTCATTTTTCCAGGGTAGAAGGCTCTGCAGACTTTGTCTTCGAATGACACTTCTTTTTGGAAGTCTTTATTTCTTTGCCTTTGGAGTCACAACTTCCACCTCTTCTGCCTCCTCTTCATCATGAAGGACCAAGTTCATCTCCTCAATTTTAATTGGCTCAACAGGCTCACTCACTTTCTTCATTCCCTTTGCAGCAGCTTTTCTTTTACTTCTTTCAAGGCCCTTTCAAGTTCAGCCTCACTTTTCTTCTTCTGACTCCTTGTAACTTTTCCTTTTGTGGGAGGAGTCTCCACAGGGATAGAAGATGCAACATTTCTTCGCGTGCATATATTATAGAAGGACCCGGTTCTTCTATGTGTTCTTTATACTATTGTTGCGGAATAATAAATGCGAAAAGTAAAGAACACAAGTATTTTTACATGGAAAAACACCTGGCTCAGAAGGTGAAAAAAAATTATGACCTACTACCCAGTAGGATTTTTCCCAACACTTCACTGAATCACCGAGTCAAAAATAATATTTACAAAACTCTTTGTAAACCTAAGGATTACCTCTAACCCTTTGTGGCAACCAGTCTCTAGATGTTGTGACAACTTCAAGTTAACTCTAACTTGAATACTTTACTCAAAGTGCCTAGTACAATTGCTTCTAGATAAAGCTGAAAGGTACAACTCAAAAGCCCTACTCCAATGAAATTAAAATAAAAGACAGACAATTGGAACTGATTTTTCTATCTGGTCCATTTAGCTTCAGGGTCGCACACTTGAATCACACAGGAATTGCTTGCAAAATGCCTTGCTATTTTGCTCTCAACTCACGTTTAACTTCAGCGTTTGTGCGTGCCTGTAAAATGAGAACATCCTACAACATATAGAGTTAGTAAAATAGGAAATAACTAGAAGTCTAATGCTTTACTCTTGGTGGAAGAGTTCTAGTTATCTTCAACTTCTAACTCATCCCTTATCTACGATAGAGTTCTCTTCGAAGAAGGAGTCCTTCTCCTTATCACTTATGCAACATTTTCATTCAGGAGATATCATATATAACCACTTAAACTTATCTCCTTCATGGGCATGCTTTGTGTTCGCATCTGCCCGCATTTGTAACACTGTGTATGAACTCGGTTCATACTTAAGTCTTTTGTCAATCATCAATACAAACTTACTTAGGCCAACTATCACTCTAAAATTCAGAAATCCATAAAGTTGAAGCTCTGGCTACGCTGCTGTTAGAAAAAATTCTCACGAATTTAAGTTGGTCAAATTTCGTAGAATGACTAATTTTACCACTTGACCTAGTAAGAAGTAGTTTTGACATGTTGTAACAGAACACAACCTAGGTTTCAGTTTATGTTAAAAGTGCAAACTTTGGGGTACAATTTAACAAGCTTTTCACCAGATATAGTTCCATTAGAACTTATCGTCATATTACTCATATATGCTACATAATGTATCTCTCGTAGCTTCGTCCTCCATTTAAATATCTTAAACTTAACTTTTGTGTCCAAACGAACTACGAAATCTATATTTCCATTGCCAATTCCTTGCCAAAATAGCTCATCAACATTATACATTTGCACTTCCTTTCTTGCAATGTTTTTGTGGCCTTGGTAAATCCCTTGTGTAGAACTTCTGCCTACAACCAAACCATTGTACTTCAAAGTGAAGTTGATATCATTATAGTAAATGCTCATACCTTTGTTGGGATTGAAAATTTCAAGGTTTAAAATTACAGAATTGTTGTCGCCAAGGAGAGAAGAATTGTTAACGTTCAAGTCAAGGAAGGTGAAATCAACAAGAGTGAAAACTGGATTTCTTGGAATCAAACAAAGCCACATGACTAATGAGATCAAACTTAAGACAGCTGCAACTTGGAAGAACCAACAGTAGAGATCAATATTATAAGGTTTGGATTTCCTTCGATTATTCATTTTTGATCGAATATTTGGGGTTCATTAACGGGGAGAGATTACAAGTTTAGTAAATAGAACAAGTTCAGGAAAATGAAGAAGCAAAAAGTCTATCTTTTTAATATTTTTGAAGTGCCCAGAAGCCAATATTTATAAGTCGTGTTGTATAGTTTGATCGAAATTTTGTAGAAAAGATAACCAAAAGAAACTTTAGTAGTGTTAGCTTGGTTGTGATCTACTCAGCTATTCCTAGGAACTTTATTAAAGAAGCACATTTATTGTATGGATATTCATATCCTACACCAAAATGACGCTGGAAAGTAAATGTACGTAGGAACAGAATCTGGAAAATTAGAAGACACCGTCTAATTTGAAGTCAATCATCTGTTGAAACTTAAGGAAGAAGCAACGTACACTAAATTTTACGAATTATTTCATGTAAATGACTAGAGAAAGTGCTGGAAGCCTTCTTTTCCTATTCTAATTTTCTATTTTCTTCTCATCAAAATTATGCCTTTTGATTTCTATATTTCAGTGACCCTTTTCCCCCTTCATTGTATTGGTAATGATATCATATTATTAAAAAATAATATCATGCTATCTTTATTATTCATCAGGAGTCTGTCCAATTTTTTGTGTTAGGTGATGCAATATACACAATCTAGTAAGGTCCTCTGTTAAGTGATTATATAAAATCTAGGTAAAATTATCTGAGACCCCTTCTCCTATACAGTAATTGTGGCGGTGAAAGAATTAATGTATACAATCAAATACAAATCAAAAATGAAAATTCAATGAGGAAAACATGAATTAAAATGTCTAGTTGAAATATTCTGGACATCTCTTATCTATGTAACCAGTCAAGACCATACCATCCTGACCTACTCCAACAGGACAATTAGCATGCATCCTATGATGTTTACTATTCCACGACCATATCCTAAATCGAATTTTCGCCGTTAATTCTATCCGAAAAACTACCGTTCCTCGAGACCGATCGTCGAGCATTTGCTGCCATTGTGTTCCGGTCACTGTAATCATGGGGCCAGAAAATGTACCAGCAAGTACAGTAGTGTTTTTGGGCAGTTGATAAAATGGAGTCAACAGTTGGGAATTCCCAATAGTTTGTTCTTGATAAGTCGCTGTCACCTGCATTGCATCATAAAAAATACCAATAGCTTGATTTGAATTTCTTGCTGTTACATTGAAGTTTATTTGTGTACTTTCAGGTCCAATTCCCTGACTTATAGCTGGAATCGAAAAATCATGAAGGAAAATTCTTGGGCGATGAGGGCGCAAACCTAGCCATAAAATGAATCCGATGATACCAACAATAGCAAGAAGGGTTAGGAAAATTGTACAAACTAACTTGGAGAGTCTAGTAGTTAGACTTTCTTTCATATGGCGAGCATAGTATCGAGCCGAGTGGTGCCTCCGTACAGGGCGGTCTTGATCTGCATAAACAGGTAACTCGTGCGTATTATCCATTTTCCCCGGCTAGGCGGCTACAGGGTTGAGATTAATGTTGCTCTTGAGGTTGAACAACAGGACGACCTTTAAGGTACGTGATTATATATGTTAAGGTTTGTTAGCTGGAGTACAAAGTAATGTCAAAGAATGTTCAAGTCGTTCAAGAAAGGAAAGAATAAGATGATCTAACTGGTTACATTCTTGATAGACAAATATTTGTTGTATAATGTCATGCAATTCTTGAAGTCATGTGAAAGTATACTTTGTTCAATACTACTCGCAAAAATATGTTCTTTCTCTCTAAGTATACTCGTGGAATATACAAGGTATTTCTTTCTGATCTTTTTATTGCTTTTGAAGGGTTCATACCAAAAAGATGAGTTTCTATTTTTTTGTATATCTTGGTTTTTTAAGACATTGAAGAAACCCAAGTTTTAGACTGTGGCCTTCAAGCAACTGATATGCTTGTTCGAGGATATTGAATTTTTTTGTCATTCTTAGAATTACCGGGAGAAATTCAAAAATAGTCAGATTTACAAGTGGTCATTCAAAAATAACCAAAGTTTCAAAAGTAATCGAAATTTAGCCACTTTTCATATAAAGATAAATCTGAACTTCCAGTATAATATACCAGTCCAGCATAATATGCTGGAACTTCATACACAGGTGCTCCAATCTCCAGTATATTATGCTGGGACTTTTCGCGTGTTGGAGTTCCGGCATAATATGCTGGAAGTTCATACACAGGTGCATCGATCTCCAGTTATTATGCTAGAACTTTCTGTGTTACAACAAAATAGTGACTATTTTTCAATGACTTTGCAAACGCTGACCTTTTTTGAATGACAAGTCCGAAAACTAGCTAACCCGTGCTATTTTTACAGAATTACCATATTAGAATTATTGAGAACGGTCATGTTGTTGTATGTCACCTACATTATAGGGGCTTTTGCATCCGTACCCACTTTTTGTGCCACGTTTTAACTTATACCCGCTTTGTAAAAAAAATTGCATACGTACCCGCTTTTGCGCATAACTTCAGCATGCGGGACTGAAGTAGCAAAGACAATCACGCAAAACTTCAGCATTCTAGTAAACGAGCCTGAAGTAGCTTGCGAACTCTTCAGCTCTAGTAAATGAGGAACTTCAGCTCTAGAGCTGAAGTTTTTGTCTTTGTAAATGGGGAAGAACTTCACCTCTAGAGCTGAAGTTTTTATCTTTGTAAATGGGGAACTTCAGCAGACGGGGCTGAAGTTCCCCAGTTATAAAGATAAAAACTTCAGCATACGGGCTGAAGTTCCCCCAGTTACACTGGGAAACTTCAGTTCTAGAGCTGAAGTTTTGTCTTTTGTAAATGGGGAACTTCAGCATATAGGGCTGAAGTTCCCAAGTTATAATGACAACAACTTCAGCATACGGAGCTGAAGTTTTGTCTTTTGTAAATGGGGAACTTCAGCATATAGGGCTGAAGTTCCCAAGTTATAATGACAACAACTTCAGCATACGGAGCTGAAGTTTTGTCTTTTGTAAATGGGGAACTTCAGCATACAGGGGTGAAGTTCCCAAGTTATAATGACAACAACTTCAGCATACGGAGCTGAAGTTCCCCTAGTTTACAAAGACAAAACTTCATGCTGAAGTTCTCTAGAGCTGAAGTTTTGTCTTTGTAACTGGGGAACTTCAGCCCCCTATGCTGAAGTTTTGTCTTTATAACTGGCGAACTTCAGCTTAACTGGTGAACTTCAGCTCAGCGAGGGAAAAGGGAGCTGAAGTTATTTAAAAAGTGGGTACAAATTAAAAGTTTTAAAAAAAGCGGGTATAAGTTAAATGAGGGCGACCAACTAAAATACCCCGCATAATTTTTACTACATTATAACTACAAATCATTATCCAATGGATTGCCTGCTACAATTAGTAAAATACATCGATAGTGCAGAAATTCTTTATCCGCTTATATAAGTTAAATCTTTGAATGTTAGCATAGAAGGAATTTGCAAATAATGTTGACTAGGATCTTCTGGAGAGAAAACAATTTGAAAGAGAGAAACAATATTTCAATTTTTCTCTTTTTTATTTTTTATTGGGAAACTACCAGCTATGTCCATTTATAAGTAGCTCATTATAAAAATTGGTCAATTCTTAAAATATTACTAATATTAGCCAAACATTACTAATATTAGCCAATTAGCTATTTGTAGCAAAAAAGGTCAATTTTTTGCTTTCTTTTGAGTGTGTGTTGGGTATATCTTAAGGAGCTTGAATCTCATTTTTGGGATGATTTGATGAAGTTTTGAGGTGGTTTGAATTGAATATTCGAAGTAAAAACTGAACATAAAAAAAATGATGTGTATCACATATGTATCATATTTGTATCAATTGTGTATCACGTGTATACTTGTGTGTGAGATACATGCGTGATACATGTTTGATACATGTGTCGCAGAAGAATTTTTTGAACTCAATTTAGTTATGAATTTTGATACAAAACCAGTCCAAATCACCTCCAATCCTCCTCAAATTTTGTATATTGACTTAGCTATATGTTTTAGATAAATTTCAATTATACCCATTGAAAAATTTCTTTTTTGCTTAGATTTTTGGAATATTGTATATATTATTTTTGTATTTCATCACCTTATTTGCTACCTCATCCATGAAATTTTCTTTCGGCCTTGCATCTAATATTGCTAATCACGCTTAAAAATATGGAAGGAGATTTTTGCATGTGATTATTTGAGAGAAAAAATCTTATTTATTTAGTTTTTTCAAATTTTATATATATTTGACTAGTTTTAATAAGTCTATAACTAATGGCTAGAGATTGGTAAGTTGAAACTTATTTAAGATATTTGTGTAAGTTTTCCTTTCTTGTTTGGAGGGTTGTGTTGCATCTCTGATTGACCCAAATTTTGGCCCATAGCCATAACGTTTTGGTAGAAAAGAGAAATTCTATGTGGGCCTGAGAAAAGAAAATGATGATAGATAATGGTTTTTGGTCTACGTCAAAATTTTCTGGAACAAACACTACGAACAGTGATAGAAGTCATCTGTATTAGTCTAGGACTTGAGGGATTTAAAATGTTATTTAAGATATATTCTTGAGTGACAATGTAAATAAAATTTACACTATCATTAAAATTTAATTAACTATGGCATTATTTCTCGATTATCTTATTGGACTTATTATAAAGAGCCATAACTAGGCCTAGTTATATGAGTCATAACTAGGCCTACATACTATTGTAAGTGGGATATTTGCATCTATATCCATTTTTTGTGTCACGTTTTAACTTGTGCCTGCTTTACAAAAAGAATTGCAAGTGTACCCACTTTTTCGCATAACTTCAGCATACGGGACTGAAGTAGCAAAGGCAATCACGCAAAACTTCAGCATTCTAGTAGACGGGCCTGAAGTAGCAAGTGTGTTGAACCAAGTGTGCTGAAGTTTTTGTTTTTGTAACTGGCGAACTTCAGCTCTAGAGCTGAAGTTTTTGTTTTGTAACTGGCGAACATGTAACTGGCGAAATTCAACTCTAGAGCTGAAGTTATTTAGTTCATTTGTAAAAACTTCATCACTATATAAGCTGAAGTTTTTGAAAAAGCTTTCTAACATACTAGATAAATAAATCATAAATTATCATAAATCAGATTGCCAATAGTATCTAAATCATAAATTTTGGAAAAAATAAACATGAAAAGAACAGAATTATCATTGTCTACTAACTTACGTACGTGGAAATATTCATAAATTATTGTCTACTAGCTTACGTAATTATTTATAATTTATTTTTAAATAATCTGATAAACATACTTATGGCAATCATCCCATGAACTGAAGTTCCATAACAGCACCAACAACAACAGAAGAAAGAAGAAGAAGAAGAAGAAGAAGAAGAAGAATAAAACGAAGTAGGAGAAACGGGGCTGATGTTATTTAAAAAGTGGGTACAAGTTAAAAGTTTTAAAAAAAATAGGTATAGATTAAACGGGGGCGACCAAATAGGGCGCCCCGTGCAATTCTCACATTGTAAGTCAATAATATATTGTGTTAGCAGATTCAAAGAAGTTATAGAAATTGCACGGGGTGCCCTATTTGGTCGCCCCCATTTAATCTATACCCATATTTTTAAAATTATTTAACCTATACCCTAATTTTTAACACTTCAGGCGCCGCCTTCCTAATACTTGTGCAGAACTTCAGCTTATTTAGTGCTGAAGTATTTACAACTTAACTAAGTAACTTCAACACCTTCTGCTGAAGTTTTTCAAAAAGCTTTTTATGAGAAACTATTGAATCCAGGACAAAACTTCAGCATATTGGGTGCTGAAGTTTTTACAACTAAACTAAATAATTTCAGTATCTTCTGCCGAAGTTTTTCAAAAAGCTAATGATGACAAAACGAATGAACCCAGGACAAAACTTCAGCATATAGATTGCTGAAATTTTTACAAATGAACTAATTAACTTCAACAGAAGATGCTGAAGTTTTTGAAAAGTTTTATGACAAAACTAATTAATCCAAGACAAAACTTCAGCTTATTTAGTGCTGAAATTTTTACAAATGAACTAAGTAACTTCAGTATTTCTGCTGAAGTTTTTGAAAAAGCCTAGAATGCTGAAGTTTGTGTGATTGTCTTTACTACTTCAGGCCCGTATGACTAAGTTTATGCGAAAAGTGGGTGCGCTTGCAATTTTTTTTACAAAGTAGGTATAAATTAAAACGTGACCTAAAAAATGAGTATAGATGCAAAAGCCTCAAAGAAGTTTCTCTTTCGCTTTCAGCTTAACCCCTTCTAGTTATGGCCCATAATTTTTGGTATAAAAGGAATTCTAAAATGATAATTTGGCTCTTACCTCACTTCAAACTTAGGGCGGGCAACCTACGTATACGTAGCATTTTTTATTTTTTTTGGCGATACTTTGGACATTTTGGCATTTTGATAGACGCGGAGAGAGTGGAAAAGTCCGAATTCGTTTAGTCTAAGGGATAATTTTTCCAGTGAACTCGGCATAGGTGTGTCTACGATTCGAACATCCATAACTTAAAATAAGTAGTACTTGGCCTTGCAATAATTGTTTGATTTACTATTTTCCTTTAAAACTTTGAGTAAACTTCGGTAAAAGAAAAGGATGGGAATTCATTATAACCCATGTTCCATGAGTGAAACACACAATTGATCATGTATTTCCCCAGTATATTCTTAATTTCTTGATGTTAATGTCCCCCTTTTTGGTCGGAGAAGTGATGGTGATTAAGGTATATTTGCTCCAATATTAATCCAACCAATTATCTGAAATAGTGCGGGGAAAATGTGCAATATTTTATATCCTCTATATATACGTAGAAAGGTGACAGGAAATTAAATCAGGAAATCCCTTAAAGCAAATTACAATGCTTGATTGAAGCATATCCAAATATCAAATACTACCCCAACAACCCACAATCAAACTTTTAAATAGGTGCTGTTTGGAATATTCATGATATACCAATTATCACATCCTAATTGGTCGGTCTCCCACTTAATAAGCTAATCAACTCTTAGTTGGAAATAAATAAATAATTCTACCACGTTATACCCTGCACTTAAAAAGTCTAAAGAACGAGGACGCAGAAGTAGTTTGCAGATGTCTAAAAGTAGTTCATAAGTTTCACGTCACCATTACTATCTTTAGGGAGTATGAGTCTGTTTGGATTGACTTATTTTAAGTGTTTTTAAGTTAAAATAGCGTTTAAGCCATTTTGTAGTGTTTGGATAAAGTAAAAAAGTGCTTTTAAGCACTTATTTTTAAGCTAAAATAGCGTTTAAGCCATTTTGTAGTGTTTGGATAAAGTAAAAAAGTGCTTTTAAGCACTTATTTTTAAGCTAAAATAACAAAAATAAGTCAAAAGACAAAAGCTAAAATTCTTAACGTATGACTTTTGGCTTACAAGTCACTTACAACAAGCTTATCCAAACGGGGTCTATGTTCCAAGTCAGCTACTTTTGAGACTGAGTTTGCTGACTAGCTGGGATCAGATTTCACTTCTACAGCTTAATTAAGATCAACTTATAAACCTTTTTTTCTTCTAATTTTTCTGTTTCTGTGAATAATGGTTCTTTATCATTATTGAAAGTGTAGAAAGACTACTGGTCTGTGACAAATGATGATTGACAAAAAAGTAAGAATGCTGCAGCTTGTACTTAAAAATAAAAGAATAATCAGGAAAATTTTGAGAATAAGATTAAAAACGAAAAAGAAAACATAAAAATAAATGCTACAACGTATTGCATACGCATAATAGGAGTAGATTATGAATAACGGCGAAGTATAGTTAGAATGTATGTTAGTGTTATAGGTGACAAACCCTCTGTCGATCTAAGCATGCAGAAGAAGAAAGAAGATGAAGAAGAACAAGCATAGGGTTACTATGATTCATGTCTAATGAAGCGGTATGTAAAGAACGAGTTTCTGTTTTGGACTTCAGCATTTATGTTTTGGACTTCAGCACTTCTATTTTGGACTTCAGCTCCTTCATCAAATGGGCTGATTCATCAAATTGGGCTTATATGTTCAGTCACTCGTTTGGCCCAGATTTGCTGTAGACATTTTACATAGTAGACAAAATCATTCTTTGTATATATTCCTTAGTCTGTTACAAAAGAATTGGTTATAATAGCTGTAAAGATAGGCAATAGAATAGTGCCACTTGGCTAAGTTTGTTTAGGATAAATTCTATTATTCTTTATAAATAGTATACACCATACAAAGAAATAGATAGAGAAAAAGGATTTACAAAACTCATTTTCATTTCCTACATGGTATCAGAGCAGACTTGAGCTGCTCATTCACGATCCTATCATTTTTTCTTCTCTTCTTTTTTGTTCTTCAATTTTCTTCAGCCATGAGTACTCCTGGACAGACTCCAGTTTCTCTAGCCTCAGCTACTGCCACGGCTGATCCTGTTATACCAGTAACAACAGTCATAAATGGAGTGATTGATTCATCTCATCCTTATTATCTACATCCCTCGGATTATCCAGGAATGAATCTTGTATCAACAGTTTTTGATGGAAGAAGCTATGGTGGATGGAGAAGGGTTGTAGTAATTGCCTTATCTGCAAAAAATAAGTTGAGTTTTATTGATGGAACTCTTAGTATTCCACAAATTGATTACGGACTCCAAAAGACTTGGGCAAGATGTAATGACATGGTATTGTCATGGTTACTTAACTCTCTATCTAAGGAAATAGGAGAAAGTGTTCTTTACTCCCAAAGTGCTAAAGAACTATGAAGTGATTTGGAAGACAGATTTGGACAAACAAATGGAGCTAAGCTATTTCAGTTGCAAAGGGAACTTAGTGTTGTGGTTCAAGGCATCTCTAGTGTATCAACCTATTTCACTAAAATGAAAAGCTTGTGGGATGAGCTTGATGCTTTGAACACCTTTTCAACATGCATTTGTGATTGTGAATGTGGAGCTAAAGTGAAAAGTTCTAAGGCACGTCAAGATGAAAGGTTGCTACAGTTTCTAATGGGGTTGAATGGCATTTTTATTGGTGTTAGGAGCAATATCTTGCTCTCTTCACCCTTACCCTCTATTGGGCAGGCTTATTCACTAGTGATACAAGATGAGAAATAGAGGGAGATCCATGCTGCCCCTGCTTATCCAGGAGAGTCAGGATCCTTTTTGGTTGCAAACCAACAAGGAAGTACAAGAAGATTCAATGAAAATAAGGGGCAGAAAGAGGTTTTTTATCCTAGAAAAAATACTGGAATTTGTACTTATTGTAAAAAACCTGGGCATACTATTGATAAATGTTATAGGATCCATGGGTTTCCTACAAATTTTAATTTCACTAAGCAGAGGAAGTTTCAAGGGAATGTACATGCAAATGCTGCCTTTAACACAAATGCAGAAGGGATACAAGGAAACACTAATTCAACAGTAACACAGTCACTTACCCAGGAAAATATCACACAGTTGTTGCAGTTCCTTCAACAAGTCAACATGGGCCAGCAAGGTGCAGGAACCTCTGAAGTTTCTGCCAATTTCAGTTGTGCTGGTATAACTAAATTCTTCAATTCCTTTTACCATTTCATTCAAATTGATAGTGAGTCATGGATATTAGATAGTGGAGCAACTGAGCATATGAATTTCAACATAAATTTTTTCATTAACTATAAAGCCTTGCCTAAAACTGTCATGGTCAATCTGTCTAATTCTCATAGAGTAAAAGTCACTCATTCAGGTTCTGTTGCATTATTACCAAACATAGTCTTGCACAATGTCCTATATGTGCCTTCTTTTAGATTCAATTTGTTGTTTGTGCACAAGTTGTGTAAGCAACTTCAACAATATGTGCTCTTCACTCCTGATTCTTGTTTTCTACTACAGGGCCCTTCACTGAAGAGCCCTCTGGAGATTGGTAGGGAGACAGGAGGACTGTTCAATCTCAAGTCAAGCTTTCCAGCTCCAGTTGCTACAAATTTCCCTAAGTCTAGTGTTTCTGTATCTAGGAAAAGTTACTTTATGTTCCAGTTTTCAATTCTTGTTTTGCTTTTTCTGATTCAAATGTAAAAGAAAAACTATGGCATTACAGATTAGGCCATATGCCTTTGAGTAATATGAAAAAAAANGTAATATGAAGAAAATTTCTGATGTTTCTGTTCCTTCATGTTTTACTCATTCTACTCCTTGCCTTATTTGTCCTATGGCTAGACAATCTAAGCTTCCTTTTTCTTCAAGTTCTATATCAACCAGCAAGCCTTTTGAACTAATTCATGTGGATACTTGGGGACCTTACAAGGATCCTACCTATGATGGTTGTAAATATTTTCTCACTATAGTTGATGATTACAGTAGAGAGACTTGGACCTACTTACCAAGTAACAAGTCAAATGCCTTCAGTATGCTAAAATCTTATCTGGCATAGAAAGGCAATTTCATACAAAAGTTAAGATAATCAGATCTGATAATGCTTCTGAATTGGGTTCTGGAACTGTTCAAATAGATTTCTTTCTTTCTCAAGGAATTTTACATCAAACCAGTTGTGTCTCCACTCCACAACAGAATGGTGTTGTGGAGAGAAAATATAGGCATTTACTAGAAACATCTAGAGCTTTTTTATTTCAATCTCATTTGCCTATATCATTTTGGGGGGACTGTTTGCTCACAGCCACTTATTTGATCAACATATATCCTTTTAGAGTATTAAAGTACAAGACTCCTTATGAAGTCCTTTTTCAAACCAAGCCTAATTATTCCAATTTAAGATGCTTTGGTTGCCTGTGCTTTGCATCTACTCTTTCAAGACATAGATCCAAATTTGACTCAAGAGCTGTTGCTTGTGTACTTCTAGGGTATCCACGTGGGAAAAAGGGTTATAAAGTGATCGATTTGAAAACTTCAAAGGTCTTTGTGTCAAGAGATGTCATATTTCATGAGGAATTCTTTCCTTTTGCTTCTTTTAAATCTGCTCCTATAGGAGTTTCTTATTTACCTACAGCCCCTTTAAGTACATCTTCTCAGTTAACCTCAGATTTCTCCTCACCTTTAGTTTCTTCTACTAATTACAATTCTGCTCTCACTCCTTCTCCTAACCCTATTTTTTCTTCTACTTCTACACCTGGTACATCTCTATTTCCTATTAGCCCATTACCAGTTGGATCATCAACAGGCAGCCCCTCTTTCACTGTTCCTTTTCCTTCATCACTTTCTCTTGTTTCTCAACCTTTGATAGAAACTCTAATTAGAAAATCCACCAGACCTCACAATCCTCTTACCTCAAAGATTACATTTGTAATGCTCTTCACCTATCAGATGTAAGTACTACATGTTTCCTCACCCCAGCCTCACCTCTATCTTTGTCCTTTAGTAACCTATCCAACTCTAATCAACATATGCTCAATGCTCTATCTAATATGCAGAACCTATTAGTTATTCACAGGCTGCACATCACCGAGGGTGGCAGCAAGCTATGGAACAGGAAATTGCTGCTCTTGAGCTCAATAAAACTTGGGAAGTCATGGAACTACCCCCAGGTAGAAAAGCTTTACCTTGCAAATGGGTGTACAAGGTAAAACAACGCTTAAATGGGAGTATAGAAAGGCTAAAAGCTAAATTGGTTGTGAAAGGTGACATACAAAGAGAAGGAATGGATTTCAATGAGACTTTTTCCCTAGTGGTCAAAATGACCACCATCAGATGTATTTTAGCAGTTGCAGTTAAGAAAAGTTGGGGCCTTTATCAATTGGATGTGAACAATGCGTTCTTACATGGCGACCTAAATGAAGAGGTTTATATGAAGTTCTCATTTGGTTTTACACCATCTTCTCCTAATCATGTTTGTAAGTTGAAGAAGTCCATTTATGGACTTCGTCAAGCTTCTAGGAAATGGTACTCTAAACTAACAACTACTCTTAACTTCAAAGGATATTCACATTTACTCCTTGTTCTTTATAAGGACAGAATCATCAATATCTATTGTGGCAGTTTATGTAGATGACATATTACTGACAGGGAGTGATATGAAGGAATTGACGGACTTGAAAGAATTTTTACATAAGGAGTTCAAAATCAAGGATCTTGGAAACTTACATTATTTTTTGGGCATGGAAGTTTTACGAGAGCCTCATGGTCTGATTTTGTCTCAGCGGAAGTTCACCCTTGATTTATTGCAAGAATTTGATTCTCTCCACAAGTCGCCTGTATCTTGCTCTCTAGACCCATCTGCTCGTCTTTTTGCTCAAATTGGTGACTCCATTCCCGATCCAACTTTATATCGTCATTTGTTGAGAAAATTAAATTATTTGACGCATACTTGGACAGATTTATCCTACACTGTACAACACCTCAATCAGTACATGTAGGATCCTCGTCAACCTCATCTCAATGCTGCTCTTCGTATTCTTCGCTATTTGTTGAAAGATCCCGGACTTGGCCTTTTTTATGTCCTCTTCACCTTCCTACCAGCTCCTTGCTTTTTGTGATTTCGATTGGGCCACTTGCCCTAACTCGCGTAAATCCGTCATTGGTTTCTACATTTCCTTTGGTTCATCCCCAATTTCATGGAAATCGAAGAAACAAATCTCCATCTCCCTCAGTTCTGTTGAAGCCGAATATCGCTCAATGCGACGAGTTGCGGCAGAGATTACTTGGTTAGTAGGGCTCTTTGACGATCTTTCATTACCAATTTCACTTCTTGTTCCTCTCCTTTCTGACAGTCAAGCAGCTATTCATATAGCCAAAAACCATGTTTTTCACGAAAGAACCAAACATGTTGAACTAGACTGCCATTTCGTCCGACAGCAGTTCCTTGCCGGCCTAATTTCACTCTCCTATGTCCGATCATCCTCTCAGCTTGTAGATCTATTTACCAAATCACTCTCTGGGCCGATTCATCACACTCTTTTGCACAAGTTGGGTGTTCTTTCATCCCCCTCCAACTTGAGGGGGGGGGGGGAGGGCGTTGGTGTTATAGGTGACAAATCCTCTGTCGATCTAAGCATGCAGAAGAAGAAAGAAGATGAAGAAGAACGAGCCTAGGGTTACTATGATTCATGTCTAATGAAGAGGAGTATGTAAAGAACGGGTTTCTGTTTTGGACTTCAGCATTTATGTTTTGGACTTCAGCACTTCTATTTTGGACTTCAGCTTTGGACTTCAACTCCTTCATTAAATGGGCTCATTCATCAAATTGGGCCTACATGTTCAGTCACTCGTTTGGCCCAGATTTGCTGTAGATATTTTACATAGTAGAGGAAATCATTCTTTGTTATATTCCTTAGTCTGTTACAAAAGAATTGATTATAATAGCTGTAAAGATAGGGCAATAGAACAGTACCACTTGGCAAAGTTTATTTAGGATAGATTCTACTATTCTTTATAAATAGTATATATTGTACAAAGAAATAGATAGAAAAAGAATTTACAAAACTCATTTTCATTTCCTACGATATAGTAGGAAATTCTAAGTGTTTGATAGCAGTGAATAGTTTTGCAACATTTTTAATCGATATTGGTTTTAATCATCCTGTATGATATTTATGTGTATATTTTTTATATATAAATGTGTGCGCGCGCATTTAATAAGTAGCGAAGTTATTATAGTGAAAATACTTAAATTCATTTGAGATCCGAAGAGGGTAAATTAAGCAGGGTAAAGCATATGGTTTTTTGAAATATCAATCTTTAAATAATAAAAAAGGGAACCGACGTGATTAATTGTAGTTGTCAAAGTTTAACTACTTGTTCTCAGGATTAGTTTCAATCTCACCAAGTTCCCTTTCCACTTTTACCTTTCCATTGCTTTTTATTGACGGATTAATTCCTTCTAAAATAAAGTATCATAGAAAGAGTTTAACTTAGAACAAGTTTAGATTCCAGTAGGAACTCTTCGGCTATGTAGCAGTCGGTGATAAATATAAATGTTTAGTTACCAAAAAAAAAAAGTTATTATAAATACCAGCAATTTAAATAAATACATTATTATCATATCACTTAGTAATATTTTACTGGTAATATTTAATAAATAGAGTATAATATTTGTAAACTTAAAAATAAAACAAATTGTACTGTCAATCAATATAATAGTATATATAATAAAAGAAGAGAGACAAATTAATCAAAAGCAGTTGCCCTCGAATTAATTGACTAGCCCCAACTGAGATTCAACCTTTTGTGTATTTAGCGCACGAGTGTTCTTATACTATATTTCTTTACATAAAAAAATCTAAATTGAATTCATTGGACAGAGACGTGTGTAGTACAAGATAAGAGCCAAAACCTTCTGATGTTTAGCCTAAAGTATATATATTTTTTATGTATATCACCTTATATTTTATTTTTATTTTGTAGATTTTGGATGTTAAATGATGATTTATAGTAATATGAAGTGTTTTTATGTGTTGGAATGATCCGGAAGCAATTAGCGGCGAAACGTGCGAAATTAGAGACAAAACGAATGAAAACGGGCAAGGAAGCAGTTGGGCGCCACAGGCAGCGCCTTGAGCCACCTGTGGCGTTGGAGGCAGTGTGCAATATTGATGGAGCGTCGTGGCTGGCGACTGGTGCGGACCAGAGCGCCAGTGACAGGAAATTTTCCTATTTTGTCCGGGACACAGTTATTTCGGTTCTATACCTACCCAATACGTATAAAAACAAGACCAAACTTATTTGTGGCGGACTTGAAGCCACTTTGGAGGAAAAATACACACGAAAACGTTAGGAAGCAGAGAGATCTCAGTTTTCTTCATCTTTTTCTAGTATTTTCAATTATTCAACACCTATGAATTTGTTTGATTACATTATGAGTGGCTAAAACCCCATTGTTCTGGGGTTGTGATTTAGCCATGAGTATTGTCGTTTAACGTTAGCTTAAACCTTGATTATAATTCACTAATATATGATTGTTTCTTCAATTCTGTGATTAATTGCTTAATTGTTGGCCAACAGTTAGGTTTTTACTATCTATGTTATGCTTGGGAAAGCCGTGTATAGATTAGAGAAGAATTGAAGAGAGCGCGATCTTAAATCTTAGGGGCGGATTTGTGGTTAAGATAGGAATATACCTAGTCACCGTACTTAATTAAATATCGTAATCTTAATGCGTTTTTAATAGATTGATTTCATAGGAATATAAGCGTTAATCTATTTTGAATAGGCGAGTAGTACTACGGGAGAAGGCTATGAGGGTATTATCGATTAATTAGCAACCATGAGTGAATTGTATGAAAGGGAGAATTAACTAGAACACAATATGAATGGTAAATCGATCACAACCCTGGAATGTTTGTCTCTACTGAATACACAAAGATCAACCTGTTACTTGATAATTTAGTTATTACTTAGAATTATAGTTTAATATAATCATATTCTTGGATTTTGATTTTGGCTTGACTGAATAACAATTTTAGTAATTTAGTGAGTAGTTAATATAAGTCTCTGTGAGTTTGATACTCGACTTATCATTTTATTACTTGGTACTGTGAACAACTATTTTTTGACCACACCCAAATTCTATACTATTTTTTGCTATAAATA
>MDKI01079953.1:0-12487 GCA_005239505.1 Nicotiana paniculata | reverse complement strand
GATATTGAAATAGTTGGAAAATTTATCAATATAGAGATGAAATAGTTGGTAAATTACCAACTAACGTTGAAACGATTGATAAATTTAACGATAGATACAAAATCAATTGATATTTTTTGACGGATCTAGCATTCACTGCAACAAATTTGATTATTAGTGATGAATTATATTGTCACGTAAAATTCATATTTCGTCACAAAAGGCCTTTGGTGACAAAAAATATTTTGTCAATCTTTCGTCCTTAAAACACCGTCACCAATAGTATATAAACAACTTTGTGTTTCGTCACTAAACAAAGTTATATTAACTACGAAATCGTTTTTTGTCCCTAAATTAATACAATTTATGACGAACTTGTTCGTCAAAAAAAGTATAAGAAATACGTAGTTGATAGTGCATTTTCGTCACTGAAAAGGTCATTAATGCCGACAAAACTACATTGTCACTAACTATTTAGTTTAATCCGTGACAACATAAATTGTCTATAAAAGTATAAATCATCATGATTAGTGACAATTACAATTGTCAAAAATACAAAGATAATTCATTGTCAAAGAAAATACTATATATTACTGATAAGGAAATTCTAAGACAAAGTCTATTTTTTATCACATTTATGACGAACTAATGTCCTACAATAAAAATATGATTGTTCAAAAAAATACAACGTAATCTAATCCATCTTTCTTCTTTCTTGTGAGTTCTTTCCACTTGTTTGGAAGCGAATGAAAATTTTGAGCAGTTATTCCCAATTCATTTGATAGCTCTGCTGATGGCCTTGATTGACCTCCATTTACCAACTAGGATCTTTAATATCATCTTTTCTCCCAAAGAGTTCTTTATTTCTCAATACCCTTATTCTAGCTTGTCCACAACCTTTCTTGATTCCAGGTGAATCTGCACCTATTTATAAAAAAAGTCAATTCAAAATACTATTTAACATATGTATTAATATAGATATTAAAATATAAAGAAATATGAAGCATATATATTAGTAGTAATTTTTAAATTACAACTCAACTTTATCACTACAGCTTTAACATAAGCGAAAGTTCACCGATTCCTAGTATATCAACACAAAGTTTACATCCACAAACTAATCTTTGTGGCAGCATAAACTCTGTTCATATATACGTAACTACCAACTATTAAAATGTAAGGTAAACTATGTAGGCTTTCTCACATTAGAATCAAACCTGCCGTGAATTGAACGAGCAATTACATGTAGTTATTGTTTATATCCTCATTCATTCATTTTACTGACAAAAAAAAAAGATAGAAGTTTCAGAAAATAAAATACAAGAAATCCTTTAAAACATCATAGAAAAAGGCACCCACTTGTATAACAAACAGCTGTGATTAGGCAATAACACAGATTAAGTAGCCAGAAGGTCCTTTTTATCAAGAAGCTAGTAGACAAATAGCTTGTGAAAATTCAAGTCTTCTTTACTGACTCATTTACACATTCACTATTAAAATGTTATGCTCATTAGTGGATGATGTTGTCTGCAATGTTAATACCTAACATTATAATTCACATTCACTGTCCCAAGGATTCACTGTCATTATAGTTTCAGTAATTTACCTACTCTATTCTTTGTATCCAAACATCAAATAAGCAAACCGCAAAGAACCTGTCAATTAAGATGCAACAAGTGTAGTTTTAGTTGGGTTTATCGTTTTTTCCTTTTTCTGTCACGCCCCCAAATCCTAACCGGCCGTGATGACACCTATCGTGGAACTAGGCTAGCCGACTACCGCATGTTCGAAATTTCTTTTGAATCCCATTTAAGTTTCAAACATTTCATAAAAATATACGGAAAATTTCTTAATATAATAGGCAAATTTTATACAGAACTGTCATCCCCAAAATCCGGAGCCAACATGTCATGAGCATCTAGTGAAGTAAGCCAAAATAAACTATTATAATACAAAACTCCGAATCAAAGCTAAATATGACAGGAAGGAAAAACAGAGATGCTGCGAACGCTGAACAACCACCTCTATATCCCACGATCCGGCTCCGCTGCGATATATAAAAGCTAATGCTCAATATCTGCTCCTGAATCTGCACACAGAAGTGCAGGGACTAATGTAAGTACGCCAACTTAGTAGTAATGAAAATAAATCAAGTCTAAGTAGCAAAGAAACACATAAAAATCAATGCCATCAAGTCACAATATACACTACCTTACTTTCCAATAGTATAACATAGATATATGAAATCATCATGCCTTAAAAATCAACTTCATAAAAGTCTTTAAAAGAATGCACATTTTTAACAACTTTAAAATAAAGATTTGGTATGCAAATGAATGTAGTAAAATCATAAGTAGACCCTCGGGCAAAAACATGTTTCATAATCAGCCCCTCGGGCATGCCTCACAATCACTCAACACCTTACAGTCACTCATGCCTCCCAATCACTCGTCACTCACACTCGGTGCGCTCACTGGGGGTGTGTACAGACTCCGAAGGGGCTCCTTCATCCCAAGCGCTAATATCAGTCAGCACCTCACCATCACTCTTGGCCCTTGGCCACACTCGGTGGAACCACTCGAAAAGCCCCTCGGGCGAATTAGTAAAACAGGGCACTCGACCCGAAAACATCATTTTAATACTCATGTAGTGTAAATCAGGCTGATTTTCAAGTAAAACAGTATGCACAATGATGCCGAGTAAAATCATCAACAAATAGTGAGGAAAACAACAGTAAAAAGACCTCAAAGGGTCTAAACAGATCGGCACGAGGCCCCAAACAAGGCGTATAGCCCAAATATTTCACAAATCTTTAGAACATAATTTAACATAAGGTTTTGACTAAATATGCAACTCATTAGTTATAGCGGAGAGGACCTAGTCCAATCCAAAAGTCAGTAGGCGCCACATACTCATCATCTGACATGTGCGCCATTCCAAAATCAGTGAGAAAATATGCAGTCCGGGGTTCCATACCCTCAGGACAAGATTTATAACCATTACTTACCTCTAGCGGGCCACAACACTAGTCCGCTATGCCTTTGCCCCTCAAATTTGCTCCCGATTGCTCCGAATCTAGCCAAAACCAGTTAACATTATCAATATATACTCAAGGAACACAACCCAATCGAAAATTATCAATTTAATTAAAAATCTCGAAATTCAGCCAAACATGAGCCCCGAGCCCACATCTTGAAATCCAAATTTTTTTAAATCATTAGAAACCTCGACCTCCCACGATTCTATACATACTAAGAACACTAAAATCGAACCACAATTGCCCACTCAAATCCTCAAAAGAGAAATAAATTTCCCGTGGACCCTTCTTCCCCAACTTAGTTAAATTTCCAGAATTTGTTTGTGGTTTAATTACTTAGGAATTGACATAGAAACGTGTTATGAAGTTGAAATTCTTACGTCCAAATTATTTCCCTTGATTTCCCTTCAAATTCTTCTCAAAAGCTCTCAATTTCGCATGCAACAATGGAGGAAATGAAGACCAAATTCGTACCCCTTTTTAAACATTCTGCCCAGCTATATTAATTCCTTCTTCGCGAACGCGTCAATTGGACCGCGTTCGCATAGAAAAATTTCCAACAACCCTATAATTTACACTATGAAAACGTGACCACGAGCCCGCGAGTGCGAAGCACTGCTTACCCAGGCCTTTGCGAACGCATAGGCCAAAAATCCCTGGGGATCCCCAACCCCCCACTCTTCTTCGCGAATGCGTGCCCTTGAACGTGAACACGTAGACCACCACACTCAGACCTACGCGTTCGCATCCTGCTCTTTGCGAACACGAAGAACAAAAACTCAGCTCCCCCAAACAACTCTTCGTGAACGCGGCCTACCACCCGCGAACGCGATGAACAAAAATCTCTACAACAAAAACCAGAAAATCTGCAAAGTTCCAAACTCAAAATCGATCCGAAACACACCCGAGGCCCTCGGGACCTCAACCAAACATACCAACATATCCCATAACATCATTCAAACTTAGTCGAGCCTTCGAAACACCAAAACCAACACGAAAACACCAAATTTACATCAAATTCAAGCCTAAGAACTTTGAAACTTCTAAATTTCGCCAACTACGCCGAAACCAACCAAAACACCTCCGACTGACCTGCAATTTTGCAAACATTTCCAAAATGACATTATGAACCTGCTCCAACTTCTGGAATTCCATTCCGACCCCGATAGCCTATTTTCCACTGCGGATCGAAAATCGCCAAAAATTAACTTTTGTCAATTCAAGCCTAATTCTACACCGGGCACCACAAAAATATTCTGAACACACTCCTAAGTCCCAAACCACCTAGCGAAGCTATCCGAGCCATAAAATCCGCATTCCGAGGTTGTTCACCAATAAGTCAAACCTCAGTTGACTTTCTCAACTATTAGGCTACCTTGCGGGACTAATTGGCTCAATGCTCACCATGACCACTCCGAACCCGAACCAACCGACCCAACACACATAAATGAAGCTGAACCACATAAAATGAAGCAGAAATGGGGGAAACGGGGCTAAATTCTCGGAACGACCGGCCGGGTCGTTACATCCCCCCCTTAAACATATGTTCGTCCTCAAACGTGCCAAGTCTCCAACACTATCAAACTGTTACGCATCTTACCATGCACATACCCGGTGGTGATCCCACGTCATCCTATCCCATCTAGGTCCAATATCCTTAGAACCAAATTCCCACTTCTGAAATGATATGTAAGATTAAAATTTCCATAACTATAAGCTGAACAAGCCTGAACATGCTAAATCAAGCCATATACGCATCCCGGATGAAATCACATAATACACCGCGTGACTCAAACACTCATAGCAATAACTCTTTAACCACAATAACTGCTCAAAACAACCCAATACCGGTACACCACCTCTTATCAATAAATGCCTCGCTCTAACACTTATACTGCCGATGATGAAAGAAGCACGTAGAACTAACAACCATTCGTCCGATCAGCCAGACATGAAGCTCTCTCTTCCCAAACAGGAACTATAGCATATTTCTAAGCCGACTCCCGATATAAGTCCTTCCAACTATGCTGTAGAAAATTCCAAAAATATTCATTCTAGGTCTAATAACCTCCTCTCATCCATCACCACCACCTTGAAGACATGACACCTCGATACAATTCGAAGCCAAAACCTGTGCAACTCGTTCACTTATCAGCAACTCCCCAATGAATCAAATTATATAAAAGATCCACACGAGAGGACTATCCTGCCATTAACAATTACCATCACCATATCATACTAACAACCTGGCACACACCGTAAAAATAAAAAACACATGAATCCGATACCAAGGGTCATATCCCTACATAACTCCGCTACACTGTGCGATCTCATCCAACCGCTGGTCCACTTGGAATATTTCAAGACACCTTGCCCAAAAATCACTAACCATTCGAAATTCGACATCAAGTACTCAAAGTGCATTGCCATAACCACGGGGGAAAACCGGACGATATTATGCCACCCAAAACAGAAGGTATATAACCAACACGCCTCAATCCCGCAACACTCAATTACTTACCTTACTCAAATCTAGCTATAAATCCCAATTAGAACCGCACTATATGTGTATATAACCAATAATCACCACTCCTCGCAACACCGAAGGGTAACTCATAGATCACTCTAGAACATGAATAAACTCAATCACAATCGAATGGTACTTTCCTCAATAGTAGAAATTCCGAGCCAACAATTCCGACCCGGTGCAGAGCAGGCACCCATATTAGCCTACCAGTGACCCTAAATTAACTTTGATCACCCACAACAGATAGATAACTTACCGAAAAGTTCATACACTCTCGGAGAATTGGCATAGAGCCTTTTCTCCGTGAATCATTATAATGCCATCCTCAGATACTGAGTATGCTACTCCTGCCTACGCGAATATGTCAGGGCGCCATTAATGAATACAATAACAAGGAGTGTTAATACGGATGGAATACACCGTCAATCAAATACATGAATGTTACTGGGGAAAATGATCAACTCAAAGACATCACCATGAACTCATAACCCAACAGAGAAATCCGCTTCACTCCACAACTACACAACATGAGAGATCTTCCAACATACTCACAACTCAAGGCCATATATCAAATTGAGACAGAAATCAAACACTCAATAAATCTTACCACATTTCCAGCCAGCCCTTTCGACACAATTCACAATCTGAACACATCTAACCATCAAATCACACCCACCACATAGGCATCTAGTAACCAATTCTCATCAATAAGAACACACACGGACATACAAGTCCCCAATTACATGTGCCCACACAATGAAAACCTCAGCAATCAAGCCACAGAATGAGTTCGACCTCAAGTCCTCTAGACTGGCCCATTATCAATATGCCAAATTCACATCTCATCCATGGAAGCCACAAGCCGTCGATGCACAACTGGTACCAGGCGCTCTCATGTGCGCTCGAATACATGGAAGGAATTCAAGAGTTACGCTCTTGGCTGAATACAATGGATTCGCACGACAAGAATTTTAAAATTGTGAGATTTTCCTAGAGGTTCTGCAGCCTCTCGAAGATAAGTACAGACGTCTCCGTATCGATCCGCAAGACTCTACTAAACCTGCTCATGACTGGTGAGTCCTATGTAACCTAGCGCTCTGATACCAAGTTGTCACGACCCCAAATCCTAACCAGTTGTGATGGAGCCTATCGTGGAACTAGGCTAGCCGAATACCGCATGTTCGAAATTTGTTTTGAAAATCCCATTTAAGTTTCAAACATTTCATAAAAATATACAAAAAATTTCTTAATATAATAGGAAAATTTTATACAGAACTTTCATCCCCAAAACCTGAAGCCAACATGTCATGAGCATCTAGTGAAGTAAGCCAAAATAAACTATTATAATACAAAACACCGAATCAAAACTAAATACAACATGAAGGGAAAATAGAGATGCTACAAACGCTGAACAACTACCTCTATATCCCACGATCCGGCTCTGCTGCGATATATAAAAGCTAATGCTTAGTATCTGCTCCTGAATATGCACACAGAGGTGTAGGGACTAATGTGAGTACGCCAACTCAGTAGTAATGAAAATAAATCAAGTCTAAGTAGCAAGGAAACCCATAAAAATCAATGTCATCAAGTCACAATATACACAATCTTACTTTCCAATAGTATAACATAGATATACGAAATCATCATGCCTTAAAAATCAACTTCACTAAAGTCCGTAAAAGAATGCACATTTTTAACAACTTTAAAACAAAGATTTGGTATGCAAATGAATGTAGTAAAATCATAAGTAGCCTCTCGGGCAAAAAACATGTTTCATAATCAGCCCCTCAGGCATGCCTCACAATCCCTCAGCACCTAACAATCACTCAACACCTTACAGTCACTCATGCCTCCCAATCACTCGTCACTCGCACTCGGTGCGCTCACTGGGGTTGTGTACAGACTCCGGAGGGGCTCCTTCAGCCCAAGCGCTAATATCACTCAGCACCTCACCATCACTCTTGGCCCTCGGCCACACTCGGTGGAACCACTTGAAAATCCCCTCGGGCGAATTAGTAAAACAGGGTACTCGACCCGAAAACATCATTTTAATGATCATGTAGTGTAAATCAGGCTGATTTTCAAGTAAAACAGTATGCACAATGATGCCGAGTAAAATCATCAACAAATAGTGAGGAAAACAGCAGTAAAAATCCCTCAAAGGGTCTAAACAGATCGGCACGAGGCCCCAAACACGGCGTATAGCCCAAATATTTCACAAATCTTTAGAACATAATTTAACATAAGGTTTTGAGTAAATATGCAACTCATTAGTTGCCGCGGAGAGGACCTAGTCCAATCCAAAAAATCAGTACACGCCACATACTCATCATCCGACATGTGCGCCATTCCAAAATAAGTGAAAAAATATGCAGTCCGGGATTCCATACCCTCAGGACAAGATTTATAACCATTACTTACCTCTACCGGGCCACAACACTAGTCCGATATGCCTTTGCCCCTCAAATTGGCTCCCGATTGCTCCGAATCTAGCCGAAATCAGTTAACATTATCAATATATACTCAAGGAACACAACCCAATCGAAAATTGTCAATTCAATCAAAAATCTCGAAATTCGGCCAAACCCGAGCCCCAAGCCGACATCTTGAAATCCGAAAATTTTTACATCATTAGAAACCTCGACCTCCTACAATTCTATACATACTAAGAACACCAAAATCGGATCACAATTGCCCATTCAAATCCTCAAAAGAGAAATAAATTTCCCATGGACCCTTCTTCCCCAACTTAGTTAAATTTTCAGAATTTTTTTGTGGTTTAATTACTTAGGAATTGACATAGAAATGTGTTATGAAGTTGGAATTCTTACCTCCAAATGATTTCCCTTCAAATTCTTCTCAAAAGCTCTCAATTTCGCATGCAACAATGGAGGAAATGAAGACCAAATTCGCACCCCAGCCCTTTTTAAACATTCTTCCTAGCTATATTAATTCCTTCTTCGCGAACGCGTCTATTGGACCGCGTTCGCATAGAAGAATTTCCAACATGCCTATAATTTACACTATGCGAACGCGACCACGACCACGAGCCCGTGAACGCGAAGCACTGCCTACTCATGCCTTCGCGAACGCGTCCTTGACACGCAAACACATAGGCCAAAAACCCCTGGGGGTCCCCAACTCCCCACTCTTCTTCGCGAACGCGTGCCCTTGAACGCAAACGCGTAGAACACCACACTCAGAACTCCACGTTCGCATCCTCCTCTTCGTGAACGCGAAGAACAAAAAATCAGCTCCCCCAAACAACTCTTCGCGAACGTGGCCTACCACCCGCGAACGCGATGGACAAAATTCTCTGCAACAAAAACCAGAAAATCTGCCAAGTTCCAAACTCAAGATCGGTCCGAAATACACCCGAGGCCCTCAGGACCTCAACCAAACATACCAACATATCCCATAACATCATTCAAACTTTGTCGAGCCTTCGAAACACCAAAAACAACACGAAAACATCAAATTCAAGCCTAAGAACTTTGAAACTTCTAAATTTCGCCAACTACGCCGAAACCAACCAAAACACCTCCGATTGACCTGAAATTTTGCAGACATATCCAAAATGACATTACAAACCTACTCGAACTTTTGGAATTCCATTCCGACCCCGATAGACTATTTTGCACTGCCGACCGGAAATCGCCAAAAACTAACTTTCGCCAATTCAAGCCTAATTTTACACCGGGCACCACAAAAACATTCTGAACACACTCCTAAGTCCCAAATCACCTAACAAAGCTATCCGAGCCATAAAATCTATATTCCGATGTCGTTCACCAATAAGTCAAATCTCAGTTGACTTTCTCAACTATTAGGCTACGTTGAGGGACTAATTGTCTCAATGCTCACCATGACCACTCTGAACCCGAACCAACTGACCCAACACACATAAATGAAGCCGAACCACATAAAATGAAGCAGAAACGGGGGAAACGGGGGAAACGGGGCTAAATTCTCGGAACGACCGGCCGGGTCATTACATTTTCGTTCAAAGTCAAAATAGCTAAAATATTTCCATAAATCCAAAGGTCAAGAATTGAAAATTAGCCAAATGTCTGCCAAAGATGTAAAAAGGTCTCCTAGGTCGTGTATTTGTGGGTTTGGGATTGAGAAAATGTGAAATGTCATTCATGCTCAGATCTGGTGCCCGTTGACCGCACATGTAGAAGAATCCTCGCAGGTGCGGCCCCGCAGATGCGGAAACATCATCGCAGATGCGAGCCTGAGTGAAATTATCTTCTCCGTAGATGCAGACCAAATTACCGCACCAGCGATTCCACAGGTGCGGACCACTAACCACGGATGCGAACCCAGTGCGTGTGACTCTTTTCCGTAGATGTGGTCTTGTCATTCGCAGATGCGAAGTCGGAAAAGCGACCAATATTCCACATGTGCGGAATCACTGTAGAATTTTGCCTTTTTTGCCACTCTGTTTTGCTCAATTCCACCTAAATTTAATTCAAACCACTTCATGGCATCGTTTAGCTAAAAATCTAACAATACACACTATAAACGACCTCATATTATCATTAACGGATGCAAAATCTAAAGAAAAAAGACAAGAATGAGTGGTAAAATCACCACTCATGAACACCCCCCACTTAAAGCTTTTGCTTGTCCTCAAGCAAATCAAAACCAACAATTCAATGAGGTTCTACCATTTAAAGCACAAGTAATATTACTATCATTTTACAAGTCACATTCTCCAATTAAGCATCATACTTATTGATTTGGTTGGTACTAATAATTAGGCTCAAGAATGTGAATTTTAATCAAATAACTCCCTCATTTAAAAACAACTTCAAGAAATGCAAAGAATTTTAATAATAATCAAGTGAAAACGATAAGCCTCAAGAAGTGACTCAAAAGCACTAGTCTACTATATATGCTCAATTTACTCATTTCCGGATACATCAATGTCACCAATCCATCCTAATTCATGTGCCCTCACAAGAAAGAAAGTCCCAAAATCACCATATTTACAATAATAACAAAAGGGACAAATGCAAAAAGACACTCACTCTCAACAAAGAATTTCAAGTGTTATAACATATCATGCCATAAGCTTGCCTTTATTTTAATTCGCCGCCTATTCAAGAACATTTGGTTTGAGATCCCATAAGCATTTTTAAGCATGTAAAGTAGATTTAGGGAAGGGTCGGATAAGGATTTGGGATACAAGTGACTACACCCTCCTTGCATACTACTCACATTTGTCTTTCTTTTTGCACTTTGTTTCTTTTCAAGCCACATAGCGCTCATTAGCATCTAGTTACCAACATATAACCACCTTGAATACCTCTCTAATTTTCTTCAAGGCTCAATATTTATATATATACAAAAATAATTTTTTTTCTTTTGGACCTTGGGTAATTTCATATGAACACTTTGAGGTACATGTTTCTACACTCAATGTACAACCTTACAGATTTCCAACTTGACACCAACACCTCCAACTTATACTTTTAGCCTCATTCTCAATATTCAAGGAGGTACGGGTTCAAAAGAGGAGATTATTTCGCAAAAGGGTAAAGGCTTGCAATGAGGTGGCCAAGGAAAGGGTTAAAAGCTCAAATGGGGTAAATTAGTGATACTATTTATGCAATGGTAAACTTAAAAGGCTAAATAGATTTTCTAAAGATCACAAAGAATGCCTAAGGTCATCCCTCCAACCAAACATAATTATTATTAGCATTGAAAGACCAACCTGGCAAGTTCTAGATGATAGAAGTAGACACAAGAATTATTTATACAAACACTAACACACATGGCACATGAACTAATCAAGACAGATCAATTTCACTTCTTAATAAGAGCATCTAGAGCAATATCATGCCAACTAGTGGACAAAGAGTCACCAAAAGAGCCAAAACGTTATGACAAAAATTATTCTTCCCCATGCAACTTACTTTTTTTTCAATTTAAAACCAAAATTTTGAGGGGTATTCTTAATTCACGCTTTACATACAAGAGACTAATTTTATTAGTACCAAACAATCAAAATGTCTCCACCTAGCAAAACAGGACTAGTTCCCTTAAGAAAGTCGTCACGCCATCCATCATAGGGAAAAGTCACCCGGTTCAACACAAAAATGTTCCGCGGGAAAGAATTGTAGCATAAAGAAAACCCAAGGAAATACTACTAAAGAACTAAAAATAATATAGACGAATACTACTACAGAAGATAAAATAAAAATTATAGAGATAAAAATAAAAGAACAAAACTACTAAAGAAAATAATAAAACAAAAGCAACTAATACTAAAGGAGCAAAAATAACATAAACTGAAAACTACTAAAGAAAATAGAATAACAATGCCTAATCTGCAAATGTACAACCAATCACAACTACGCTCGACAAGAGCACATGATAATCAATAACAAAACAAGCCCGACAAGGGCACACAATATCCATACCACAACACACACTTGGCAGTGGCACATATATAGCATTAATGTACGAATAAAGTATACTCCCTAAAGCCACCCCAACTAAAAATATTGCAGTGTCCTCACTGCACAATATCAAAATAAAATAAGAGTAGTTTGAGGGTCTCCCTGAGTTCTACGTCATACTGCAGACTGCGGGAGAAGGGCTAATCACTGGTGCTGAGAACTCTCACCGTCATCATCAATATCTGTTTAAACCCTATTTTTCCCAAAATATTCTTAAAATTGTATACATACCTTCAAAATCATGCATTAGTAGCAATTGGTATTTTGCCATAATTTTTCTACATTTTTATTAATTTGTCCAGTATTTTATTTCCAATAAATAATTACAAAATTGCATCACAAATGATTTCAAAAAAACATTTCTTGATTTATTTATTATTTATGGTCTTACTAAGACCAAATTATTCTATAAATAGCCAAATTGGCACCTTTTGGCTATAATTGCAATAAATTTGCAATTATAGCCCATGC
>ML355748.1:472-49645 GCA_005239505.1 Nicotiana paniculata | reverse complement strand
TTAAAGCACATAAAATGCAAGGTATATAATGCTTAAAATCATGAATTCTAGCCATGCATCAAACGGCCCGTACCAAAAGTGCATCTCTCAATCCGCCGTGGCGTACGACCCATTACCATAAGAGTGGGGGAAAATCACACTCCGCTCGCAGAATGTAAATTGCGAAGCGGTCACATGCATACACATTATTCCTTTTTAAATTACTTTTCGGTGAACAATTCCTTACAAGGTTCTTTCACGACCTCAGTGAAGTAAATGTAACATTTAATTTATTAAAAATATAGTTCATATCAAGTAAAAACACAAGGAATGATGTGGGCCTAACTACCCGGACATAATAGTAATAGCCGCTACGTACGGACTCTCGTCACTTTGTACGTGTACGTAGCCCCAACAATTGGCACATATAGCATTTAACTACCTAGGGGGACAATTCCCCCTAACAAGGTTAGAAAGGAGACTCAACTCGCATCGCACCTACTCCCCAGGTCAAGAATGCGCCCGAAACACCGAACTCGATACCCATAGACTCGAAACTAGCCAAATGTTATACAAATATATCAATTTATATTCAAAGCATGGAATTCTCCTATTACTTAGCCAAATTCACCATTCTTGAAGAAATTCCAAAATCTAACCCCTGGCCCGCATGCTCGGATTCCAAAAATTCTCAAAGGAAATACTCACCCATAGTCTAAGGATCATTAATACATGATTTTTTGAATGATTTCATAGCCAATTCACGGGTAATTTTCTAAATTCTTGAAGGCCCTAGGTTACTACCCAAATTCCTAAATTTTCACTAATTAAGTAGTTAAATTCCACTAAGAATGCATGCATTAACTAACTCTAGGATAGAATCTACTTACCTTTCAGTGGTTGAGTCGTTGAGCCCTTTTCCCAAGCTCTCAAGGTGTTCTAATGGAGAAAGAAATGAAGAAATAATGAAGAATCCCGTATTTAAGAAACACACTTTCTGACAGTGTTTCCACACCTATGGCTTGAGGACCGCACATGCGGTCTCGCACCTTCGAGCAAAGGCTCGCACCTGCGGAAATGGACGAGGAAGCCTGGGCCCGCACCTGCGTAGTGGAGACCGTACCTGCAGTTTCGCTCCTGCGGAACTTTGTCGGCACCTGCGAGAAATGGCATGCCCTCTGAGGGTCGCACTTGGCGAGGCTGGGACCGCAGGATCGTTCCCGCACCTGCGACTGGGCAACCGCACCTGCGGTCAGCACCAGAACAGGTGCACCAGCAACTATTTCACCTGGTTTTTGGCCTCGTGTGGTGTCCGAGAGGCACCTGGGCCCACCCGAGCCCCCGTCAAAATATACCAACAAGTCCCAAATTATAACACGGACTCGCTCGAGCCTTCGAAACACCCAAAACAACGCTAAAACTCAAAATCACACCTCAAAACCCCTAGAACCAAACTTAGTAACTTTAAGTTTTCTTGACTTCTCTAGCAACGCGCCGAACCGACCTATACTGCTCGGAATGACACCAAATATTGCAGGAAAGTCATAAATGACATAACAGAACTATTCCCGGTCTTAGAATTCCGTTCGTACCTCGATAACACAAAATCACGTCCCAAACCACAATAGTAACTTAAGGAACTTCTTATTTCAATATTGGGCGCCGAAACTCTCTCGGTTCATCAGAAACCCATTCCGAACATACGCCCAAGTCCGAAATCATCATACGAAGCTACCGGAACCATCAAAACTCGATTCTGAGGTCGTTTACTAAAAATGTTGACCGAAGTCAAATTTGGCCTTAAAGGCCAACCTTAATGAACCAAGTGTTCCTATAGCATTCTAAACCCTTTCGAATCCCGGACTACCAATCTCCGCAAGTCATAAATCGTAATAAGCTGGTATGGGAAGTTTCATTCAGGGAAACAGGGTCCGATAATGCAAAACGACCGGTCGGGTCGTTACATTCTCCACATCTTAAACAAACGTTCGTCCTCGAACGGGTCTAGAATCATACCTGAAGTGCTGAATAAGTGTGGATATCTGGTCCGCATGTCCTCCTCGGACTCCCAGGTCGCCTCCTCAACTGGTTGACCCTTCCAGTGGACCTTTACGGTAGAAACTCTCTTGGACCTCAACTGGCGGTCATGTCTATCAATAATAGCAACTGGATCCTCTTCGTAACCCAACCTATCATCCAACTGAATAGTGCTAAAATCAACCACGTGAGAGAAGTTGGCGTGGTACCTTCGGAGTATGGATACATGAAAAACTGGATTAACTCCTGATAAACTGGGAGGCAAGGCCAGCTCATAAGCAACCTTCCCAACTCGCCTCAACACCTCAAAGGGACCTATAAACCTCGGGCTTAGCTTGCTCTTCTTCCCAAACCTCATAATACCCTTCATAGGCGAGACTTTCAACAAGACCCTATCTCCCTCCATAAATGATACATCACGCGCCCTATGATCCGCGTAACGCTTCTGTATGGACTGTGCTGTGCGGAGCCTCTCCTAAATCAACTTCACTTTCTCCAAAGCATCCCTCACCAGGTCCGTGCTATATAACTTAGACTCGCCAGGCTCAAACCCCCCGATAGGAAAACGGCATCGCCGACCATACAAGGCCTTAAATGGTGCCATCTCAATGCTGGACTGATAACTATTATTTTAAGCAAACTCGGCCAAAGGCAAGAACTGGTCCCACTAACCTCCGAGTCAATCACACATGCCCTGAGCATGTCCTCCAATATCTGAACTGTACGCTCGACTGACCATCAGTCTGAGGGTGAAATGCTGTGATGAGGTCTATCTGGGTACCCATCTCACTATGCAATGCTCTCCAGAAGTGCGAGGTGAACTGAGGACCTCGATCTGATATAATGGACACCGGCACACCGTGCAACCGAACTATCTCCCGAATGTAGATCTCGGCTAACCTCTCAAAAGTATAAGTAGTAGCTACTGGAATAAAATGAGTCGATTTGTTCAATATATCCACAATGACCCAAACCGCGTCAACCCTCCGCAAAGTCCGAGGCAACCTAACCACGAAGTCCATAGTGATACGCTCCCATTTCCACTCAGGAATGGGCATCTGCTGAAGTAGGCCTCCTGGCCTCTGGTGATCATACTTAACCTACTGACAATTGAGACACCTAGCCACATACTCCACAATTTCCTTCTTCATCCTCCTCCACCAGTAATGCTGCTTCAAATCACGATACATCTTCGTATCACCAGGATGAGCAGAATACCGAGAATTGTGTGCCTCCTCTAGAATCCTCTCCCTCAGGCCATCAACATTAGGAACACATAAGCGACCCTGAAGTCTCAGAACACCATCCTTGCCAATAGTAACCTCCTTGGCCCTACCCTGAACCACTATCTCCCAAAGCTATGCTAAGCGCGGATCATAGAACTGTCGGGCCTTAATCTCCCCCAATAACGAAGACTAAGCAACCACATGTGCTAAAACTCGACGAGGCTATGAAAGGTCTAATATCACCAGGCAATTGGCCAAGGAGTGAATGTCAAAGGCTAGAGGTCTCTCCTCTACGGCAATATAAGACAAGCTACCCATACTCTCCGCCTTCCTGCTCAAAGCATCTGCTACCACATTTGCCTTTCCCGGATAATAAAGAATGGTGATATCATAATCCTTCAACAACTCAATCCATATGCGCTGCCTCAAATTAATATCCTTCTGCTTGAACAAGTGTTGGTAGCTACGGTGGTCTGTATAAACCTCACAGGACACTCCATACAAGTAGTACCTCCAAATCTTAAGAGAATGAACAATAGCCGCCAACTCCAAATCGTGCACATGGTAATTCTTCTCATGAACCTTCAGTTGGCGCGAAGCATAAGCAATAACTCTCTCCTCCTACATCAATACACACCCCAAGCCAACGCGCAAAGTATCGCAATATACTGTATACATCCCCGAACTAGAAGGCAATACTAGAACTGGTGCTGAGGTCAATGCTGTCGTGAGTTTCTGAAAGCTCACCTCACACTCGTCAGACTATCGAAACGTGGAATTCTTCTGATTCAATCTGGTCAATGGAGCTGCAATAGAAGAGAACCCCTCCACAAACCGGCGATAATAGCCTGCTAGGCCCAAAAAGCTCCTGATCTCTATAGCTGAAGTAGGACGCGACCAACTCTGAACTGCCTCGATCTTCTGAGGATCAACCTTGATACCCACTCAGGATACCTTGATACTGCTGGGGAATTAGTCAAGGCAAATGGCATCACCAGTAACTCATAATGGACATATCTCGTACGAAAAGCAGTCTTCGGAACATCTAAAGCCCGAATCCTCAACTGATGATACCCTGATCTCAAATCAATCTTAGAAAACATACGAGCACCCTGCAACTGGTCAAACAAATCATTGATGCACGACAAAGGATACTTTTTCTTAATTGTAACTTTCTTCAACTGGCGGTACTCAATACACATCCGCATGGACCCATCCTTCTTCTTCACGAATAGAACTGGAGCACCCCACGGAGATACACTCGATCTGATGAACCCCTTAGCTAACAACTCCTCAAGTTGATCCTTCAACTCTTTCAACTCCTTCGAATCCATACGGTACGGAGGAATAAAAATAGGCTGGGTGCCTGAAGCTAAATCAATGCAGAAGTCATTATCACGATCCGGAGGCATGCCCGGAAGGTTTGAAGGAAATAGATCAGCAAAATCTCAAACAACTAGCACTGAATCTATCAGTGGATACTCGGCGGTGGTGTCCCGGACATAAGCAAAGTAGGCCAGACAACCCTTGTCGACCATATGTCGAGCTTTCAAGAATGAAATAAAATGGTTAGCTGTACTAACTAAGGAACCTCTCCACTCCAGCCTAGGCGACTCGGGCATGGCTAAGGTAACTGTATTGGCATGGAAATCTAGCACGACATGATACGGAGATAGCCAATCCATGCCTAAAATAATCTCGAAATCAACCATGTCGAGCAATAAGGGATCCGCTCGAGTCTTAAACCCACAAAATGAAATCACACAGGACCGACAAATTCGGTCTACAACCACAGAATCGCCCACGGGAGTGGACACATAAATAGGAGAACCCAAGGCCTCACGAGGGACATCCAAAAAATGAGCAAATAAGACCGAAACGTAGGAATAAGTGGATCCTGGATCAAATAACACCGATGCCTCTCTACCACATACTGTAATAATACCTGTGATCACGGCGCCTGAGGCCACTGCATATGATTTGGCTGGGATAACATAGAATCTAACTGGAGAAATGGAAGACTAAGCTCCATCAAAGTCAATAGGATTTTCCTGACCTCCCCCTGACTGGCCTCCACCTCTAGGACGGCCCCTGCCGACCTATCCTCCACCTCTAGGTGGCCGGACTGCTGGTGCTGGACTCATCGGCTGATAACCCTGCTGTACGGCCTTGCCCCGAAACCTGGGACACCGCCTCCTCATATGACCTGGCTCTCCACACTCGTAACAACTCCCAGGTACCATAGTCTGCTGCCCCGAAAAAGAACCCTGAATGGCCGGAGGGCGATGAGAGCCCTCTGGCATAGCACTGAATTAAGGGTTGGAGGATCTCGGATGACTAGGATAACCACTGGGTGAACTCTAAATGGCTGGAGGTAGGTAGGAACGCTCTGGCATGGCACTGAAATGAGGCCTCGTTGGAACACCTCGGGGAGGTGGTGGAGGTGCTGAATATAAAGGCATGCTGGGCTGACGGCTGCTAAACTGACCTCTGCCCCTAGATGGGGCACCTCTGAAATCTCCAGAGAATCTAGCCCTCTTGTCCTGCTGCCCCTGCTCCCGACCGATACCCCTCGATCCTGCGAGCAATCTCTACCACGAGCTGATAAGGAGTATCCATCTCCACCTCTCGGGCCATGGTGGCCCTAATACCTAGATGCAACCCAGCCACAAATCTCCGCACCCTATCTGCATCAGTAGGTAGTATTATGAGTGCATGGCGAGAAAACTCTAAAACTGGCCTCATAATCTGTCACTGACATCTTCCCCTACTCTAGCCGCTCAAACTGATACCGAAACTCTTCCCTCTCAAGGGACGAAATATATCTATCTAGGAACATCTGCGTGAACTGCTCCCAAGTGACAGGAGGAGAATCTGCTGACCTGCTGAGAATATAGGACTGCCACGACCTACAAGCTCTGCCCTCCAACTGGAAGGTAGTGAAATCCACTCCATGGGACTCTAGTATCTTTATGTTGTGCAGTCTGTCCCTGCACCTGTCCACAAAGTCCTGGGCATCCTCGCCTCGCTCACCCCCAAAGACTAGAGGGTGAAATCGGGTCCATCTGTCCAATAACTTCTGTGGATCACCGTCCGCAGCTAGTCTGGGCTCAGGTGCAGCTGTAACAGGCTGGACCCCACCCATGGGCAGTGTACCCGGGGTGTGATGTAATGTTGATCTCTGGCTTGTAGCCTGGGAAGTAGGGGTCTGGACTATCCCTCCCGCCTGAGAAGTGGCAGGATTTGCTGGAAATAAAGCCTGGGACATGGTGTCCATAAATCTCATCATACGACCCATGACTACCTGGAAGCCTGGCGCCGTCATGAAGTGTACTGGAGTAGGATCTGCTGGAGGCACCTCGTCCTGCTCCTCCATAATAGGGTCCTCTGGTGGAGGAATCGGAATAGCTCTAGGACGCCCTCGTCCCCTACCGCGGGCCGGTGCCCTCTCCCGGCCTCTGCCGCGGCCTCGGACACCGGGGGTAGCGGCCCTTCCCGGGTCTAGAACATCAGATGCACGCGTCCTCACCATCTGTGAGAGAATAGAAGAATGAATTTAGTAAATCATCGACTGCACGATAGAATAAGAACAAAGAGAGGTTTCCTAACGCCTTATAGCCTCCTGAAGATAAGTACAGACATCTCTGTACCGATCCGCAAGACTCTATTGGGTTTGCCCGTGACTCGTGAGACTTACGTCAACCTAGTGCTCTGATACCATGTTGTCACGACCCAAAATCCTAACTTAGGTCGTGATGGCGCCTAACAGCGGGGTCGGGCAAGCCGACTCTCAATTTACTAAAGGTTCCTTCTTATTAGATTAAACACTTTAAAATATACTCAAATTTAAAAACTTAAAACATGATTCGACAAAAATAAATAGCTAGTTTCAATCAAAAACAGTCATGAAGAGGCGTGAGCCAATATAAGTACAAACCCGAAATCCATAACGACTATCACGTGTGTGCCAGGAACTAGTGTCATAAGTCCTACGGGCATACTAACAGAATATACAAAAGATATAATATACAGTCCCACTGTCTGAAGGAAATAGACGGGAAATAAGCAAAAGAAAACCCCATGGTGCTGCCGGAGATTGCCAAGAGAAAAGCACCTCACCGTGAAGTCAGGTCCGTCTAATATCAAGTCAAGCTCCGGTCCGACAACCAGATGCACCAGCCTCAAAACCTGTACAATTAATTACAGAAGTGTAGCATGAGTACATAAATATATATGTACCTAGTGAGTATCCCGCCTAACCTCGAAGAGGTAGTGACGAGAGGTCGACATGACACTCACTAAGGTCTAACAAAATAATTTAACAGAATATAATAGAAACGGTAGTCATGTAAAGTCAGTGAAGCAACAAATATATATATAAGGTACTAAAATCCAAGAAAATACTGGGAATGAATAAAACAATTACCACTTCACTTTCTCCCAAATATCTCTCAAATCAATATCCATGAATTTAGTAACAAAAAAATCATACGCATGCAGGGTAAGGACAACCGGCCGGAGTCATAAGATAGTCATGTTCGTGCACTGCCGAGGGTCAAACGGCCCGAACCATAAGTGCACCTCTCCACAAGTACTCACATCTATGCACTGCCGAGGATCGAACGACCTGTACCAAAAGTGCATCTCTCAATCCTCTCTATGTACTGCCGAGGATCGAACGACCCGTACATAAACTGCATCTCTCAATCCTCCGTGGCGTATGGCCCGTTCCCATAAGAGTTGGGGGAAATCACACTCTTCTCGCGAAATGTAAATTACGAAGCGGTCACATGCATACACATTATTCCTTTTTAAATTACTTTTCGGTGAACAATTCCTTACAAGGTTCTCAAATTTGCACGACCTCAGGGAAGTAAGCAACATGTAACATTTAATTTATTAAGGATATAGTTCATATCAAGTAAAAACACAAGGCATGATGTGGGCCTAACTACCCGAACACAATAGTAATAGTCGCTACGTACGGACTCTGGTCACTTCGTACGTATATAGCCCCCACAATTGTCACATATATCATTTAACTCACCTAGGGGGACAGTTCCCCCTTACAATGTTAGAAAGGAGACTCACCTTGCGTCACACCTACTCCCCGGGTCAAGAATGCGCCCGAAACTCCGAACTCGACACCCACGGACTCGAACTAGCCAAATGTTATACAAATATATCAATTTATATTCAAAGCATGGAATTCTCTTATTACTTATCCAAATTCACCATTCTTGAAGAAATCCCAAAATCCAACCCCAGGCCCGCATGCTCGGATTCCAAAAATTCTCGAAGGATACACTCACCCATAGCCTACGGATCATTAATACATGATTTTTGAATGATTTCATAGCCAATTCACGGGTAATTTTCTAAATTCTCGAAGTCCCTAGGTTACTACCCGAATTCCTAAATTTTCACTAATTAAGTAGTTAAATTCCACTAAGAATGCATGCATTAACTAACTCTAGGATAGAATCTACTTACCTTTCAGTGGTTGAGTCGTTGAACCCTTTTCCCTGGAGGAAGAAATGAAGAAATAATGTAGAATCCCGTATTTAAGAAACACACTGTCTGACAGTGTTTACGCACCTACGGCTCGAGGACCGCACCTGCGGAAATGGACGAGAAAGCCTGGGCCCGCACCTGCGGCTCCGCTTCTGTGGAGTGGAGACCGGACCTGCGGCTCCGCTTCTGTGGAGTGGAGACCGCACCTGCGGCTCCGCTCCTGCGAAACTTTGTCCACACCTGCTAGAAATGGCCTGCCCGCTGGGGGTCGCACTTGCGAGGCTGGGACCGCAGGAGCGGTACCGCACCTGCGACTGACAACCGCACCTGCAGTCAACACCAGAACAGGTGCACCAACAACTATTTCAGCTATTTTTTCTCCTTGTGTGGTGTCCGGAAGGCACCTGGGCCCATCCGAGCCCCCTTCCAAATATACCACCAAGTCCCAAATCATGACACAGACTAGCTCGAGCCTTCAGAACACCCAAAACAACGCTAAAACTCAAAATCACACCTCAAAATCCCTAGAACCAAACTTAGGAACTTTAAGTGTTCTTGACTTCGCTAACAACGTGTCGAACCGACCTATACTACTCGGAATGACACCAAATTTTGCAGGCAAGTCATAAATGGCATAACAGAACTATTCTCGATCTCGGAATTCCGTTCGGACCTCGATAACACAAAAACACACCCCAAACCACAATAGGAACTTAAGGAACTTCTTATTTCAATATTGGGCACCGAAACTCTCCCGGGTCATCAGAAACCCATTTCGAACATACGCTCAAGTCCGAAATCATCATACGAAGCTACTAGAACCGTCGAAACTCGATTCCGAGGTCGTTTACTAAAAATGTTGACCGAAGTCAAACTTGGCGTTAAAGGCCAACCTTAAAGAACCAAGTGTTCCTATAGCACTCTAAACACTTCTGAATCCTGGACCACCAGTCCTCGCAAGTCATAAATCATAATAAGCCGCTATGGGAAGTTTCATTTAGGGGAACGAGGTCCGATAACGCAAAACGACGGATCGGGTCGTTACATAAATCGCCCCGAATCTAACAAAAATCAGTATTACATCATTAATATATGCTAAATGAGCGAAACCTACATCAAATTATAAAATTACATCACAAATCCCGAATTTGGACAAACCCAACCCCCGGGCCCACATCTAGGAACTCGACAAAAACTACAAAACTGAGATCCTTATTCACTCACGAGTCTATACATACCAAATTCGTCAAAATCCGATCACATATGACCCCTCAAATCCCCAAATCAAGCCTTCAAATTTCCAAGCCCTAACCCCTCAATTTTACCATTAAATCCCACAAATTTCACGCTTATCTAACGAAATCACCATAGAATCTAGTATTAGGTTCAAAACCATTACCTCAATGTGTTATCCCACGAATCCCTCTTCAATTCCTCTTAAAAAGCTCCAAACACAAACACAAATGGTGGAAAAATGGCCAAATTTCGCGAAGGCCTCTATTTATAGGTTCTGTCCAGTGATTGCCACATCTGCGGCATTTTCATCGCAGATGAGGACCCGCACCTGCGGTCCCAGGTGCGCATCTGCGGTCCCAGGTGCGCACCTGCGGTGATTCACTAACTTTTCTTTTTTCCGCACCTGCACCCAAACAGCCGCACCTGTAGACTCGCAGATACAATAAATTTTCCGCATTAGCGATGAACCTCAACCAGCCCAAATTTCGCACCTGCGACGACCAAACGCACCTGCAATGACTGCACCTGCGGCCACCCATCCGCATCTGCGGAATCACAGACAACAGCACACCAGCATTCTTTAAGTGCCAAAATCAATCCGTCAACCATCCGAACTCATCCCGAGGCCCTCGGGACCTCAACCAATGGTACCCACAAGTCGTATATGATTATTCAAACTTAGTCGAACCTTCAAAACACTCAAAACAACATCAAATCAGCAAATTAACCCGAGATTCAAGCCTAAGGATTTCTAAACTTCTGAAATTCGCAAACGATGCCGAAACCAACCAAACCATGTCCGAATGACATGAAAATTTGCACACACATGACAACCGAGACTACGAACCTAATCAAACTTCCGAAATTCCATTCCAACCCCGATAGCTAATTTTTCACTAGCGACCAGAAATCGCCAAAAATCCAATTTTGCCAATTGAAGCCTAATTCTACCACGGACCTCCGAATAACATTCCGAACACACTCCTAAGTCCCAAATCACTTAATGAAGGTATCCGAGCCATAAAAACCACATTTCGAGATTGTTTATCTATAAGTCAACTTCCGGTTGACCTTTTCCAACTAATTCATCAACTTAGGAGACTAAGTGTCTCATTTCTCTCCATCACCGCTCTGAACCCGAGCCAACCAACCTAACACAACATGATAGAGCTGAAAAACACATAACAAGACAGAAATAGGGGAAATGGGGCTAAACTCTCGGAACGATCGATTAGATCGTTACATTCTCTCCATCTTAAACAAACGTTCGTCCTCGAACGTGCCAAGAGTTGTTCCAAAAGCCATCAAACTGCCGAATAACCTTACCATGCACATACCTGGGGCTGACCCCACGTCACCCTACCCTGCATAGATCTGATAACACAACATATTTGAATGCCTCTATATCCAACCTAATCCCTACGCCTTAGAATCCAAATTTCCACGTCAGAACTTATCTACAAGATCAGAATCACGCATCCACACACTGAATATGTCTAAACATGTTGTATCCGCCCAGAGTCATAACTCAAGACAAAACCACATTATATCTCACCTATCTCGAACACTCATAATGATAAGTTCAAATCACAACAGATGCCTACGCCACCCAAATGCTGGTAATAAACCCGTCATCAAACAGAGACCAGTTCTACCACCTTCAAATACTGCTAATGAAGAAGAAACACGCAGAACTCCACAGCCATTCGTCGAATTCTCAAGTGATGGACTCCCCCTCTTCGACAGGAGGTATACCAAAATTTCTAAGCCGATTAGCATCAATACCCTTCCAAATATGCCGCAACCAAATCCGATAGCACCCATTCTAGGTTCGACGACCTCACCTCATCCACCACAACCGCTCTAGCGCCATGACGTATCCATACAGCTTAAAGCCACAATCCGTGCAGTCCAGGAACCAACAGGAAACATCCCAAATGGACTCAAACATGATAAATGACATCAACTAGGAAACCGCCCCGCAAGATCAACGGGTATCACCCCCAACGCAAGCCTGGAACTTCCCACACACTGCATAACCAAAGCATATGAATCTAGCACACAAAGGTCATATTTAACATACTCCGCTGCAATACATGAAGCCCATCCGAATGCTGGTCCATGTTATATCCCTCGCTCTGTCTTGCTCAAAATCAAAAACCACGCAAAACCCGATATCAAGTACTCAAAGTGCATTAGCATAACCACGGGAAATCGGACGATACCATGCCACACAAATCTGAAAGAACACACCAATACATACAAATCCTACGATAACCATCTACTTTACCTTACTCAAACTCCGCTATAAGACCACAACAGAACCGTACCATGCGTGCCTAAAACCAATGAATCGCCGCTCCCCAAAGTAGGGACGGGTAACCCCCCCCCCCCATCATCCCAGAGCACAGATAAGCCCAATAACAACTAATTGACACCCCTCACAATAGCACTAAGGAGCCAATCAATCCGACTCGGTGTAAAACACCTATCCCTACTGGGCCTACTAACGAACCCCAAATCAATCCGGTCATACCTAATCGACAAATGACCCTCCGAAGGTCCAAAATGACTGAATCTCAACAACACACTATCATCCAACTAACCTTATCTACATATCTACAAACCTCCACTATGAAATCGTTTACTCATCTTAGTTTCCAGTTCCCAAACCTTCAAAGCACACAAATCACATATCTGATCTCAACTCCGTCCCCTGAATGTCTAATACTCATCCAATACGCGATCACGCCACAAGTAATAACCCTACAACTCGTAGGTGTTACAAGGCTGGATTTGAATACTCACAGCCGAACAAGAAAGAGAGTGTCGCCTCACCAATGAGGTACCCATAAATCAAGACACAAAGCATATTCTGAAACTTACACCTTCATCGAGACATACCTAAAAGTAACATCATCTATCTGATCATCTGAGATCGTCCGTGCTACCTAAGAATTCAGGATTTCCCCTTTTAAACCACATCAAAATCGGCCATACTGAGAAATAACAAATCCACTCGGGTCTCCACACCCCCAATAGACACCACACGTGATTGGCACACACACGGTCCATAATAACAGTATCGCCTACAGGGCGAACACATGAACAGATGTAACTAAAGACTCACGAGGCATATCCTGAGAATGGGAAAAATATGATGAACATATGAATATGAAGAACCAAAATCGAATAAAAACTGAAGCATCTCGTGACGGACTGAAACAATACCTGGGATCACGACATCTGAAGCCATAGCATCTGGTCTAGCTGAAAGTGCATAAAATCGGGCCTGATCACCACCGGATCGACCTCTCCCTCTAGGGCGACCCTTAGCTGCCTGACCCCCACCCCTAGCTGCGTGACCCCCACCCCTAGCTGCCTGACCCCCACCCCTAGCTGCCTAGGCGGGCGGTGCAGCAACTGGGACTGAATTCGCGGGCTGGCTCCTCTGCTGATAAGTACCTCCCATAAGACGGGGACAAAATCTCTTGATATGGACCACATATCCACACTCAAAGCAACCCCTCTCGGAGAATGGTATTGGGGACTGAAGGGAACCCCTAGCACCAAGATAACCACTAGAAGAACCAGGCATAGATGAACCTTGAACCGATGGTGCACAAGATAAACTCTGAGCTGGTAGAGCACTGAATGATGGGTGCCCCTGATGCGAACTGTGAGGATCATGACCAGCTGATCCACCACGATAACCTGAGCGACCTGGCTGAGCCTGCCTGAATGGACGGCTTCTGCCATGCTAAAACTATCCTTCTGAAGGAACACCACCTAAACTACCAGATCCTCGAGGCCTCTTGGCCTCTCTCTCATCCCGCTCCTAGCGACGAACTGACTCAATCTCCCGGGCAATATCAACAACCTGCTCATAAGTAGCACCCGATACTCTCTCTCTTTAGTCATAAGAAAAAAAAAGCTGATATGTGAGGCCATCCACGAACCTCCTGATCCTATCTCTGTGTGTGGGGACCAACCAAATAGCATGACGGGCAAGCTCTGAAAATCTCATCTCATACTGCATCATTGTCTACTCAACCTGACACAACTGCTCAAACTATCTAAGTAGCTCCTCTCTGCGGGACTATGGAACATACTTCTCTAAACAGAGAGTGGAAAACTGCTTCCAAGTAAGGGATGCTGCACCAACAGGCCTACGCCTCTCATACGACTCCCACCAAGTAAATGCAGCTCCTGAAAACTGGAAAGTGGTTAATGAGACCCCACTGGTCTCCAATATCCCTGTTGTACGAAGAATTCTCTAACACTTGTCTAAGAAGCCCTGGGCATCCTCGCCCTCAGCACCACTGAAAGTCGGAGGCTGAAGTCTACCAAATCTCTCCAACCTGCGCTACTCATCGTCAGCCATAACTGGGATCACGAAATCCTGAGCTAGTGCAACCGGCTGGGCTGGAGCTGCCCCCGGTGTCTGAAATCCCTGAATAACCTGCTCAGGTGTGTAGGCAGCTGCAGTCTGAGTGTCTTCCCCGTCTTGAGAAGTAGCGACTAAAGTAGAAACCGCGACTGCCTGTGCTAGACTGGTGCACATGGTCAGAATCTAGGCCAAGGTCTACTAAAGACCGAAATAACAATAGGTACGGATGGTGTCTGGGTCGATCCCACTGGTACATCAAAGGCCGGGACCTGATCTGGAATAACTGGAGGGTCAACAGGTACTGCCCCGGCTGCTGCGCGGGCTGCACCCTACCCTTTACTACGGCCTCGACCGTGGCCTCGGCCTCTCACGGGCCCAACTAGTGTCTGGTCACCTTGATCGGTAGCGCATGTCCTCACCATCTGTGAGAGAATGAAACAACAGAAGTTTAGTTTTTAGAATCAACAAATTCGCACGACAGGATTCGAGAATGTGAGATTTTTCCTAAGGGTTCTGCAGCATCTCGAAGATAAGTACAGACGTCTCCATACCGATCTGCAAGACTCTACTAAACTTTCTCATGACCGATGAGACCTATATAACCTAGAGCTCTGATACCAACTTGTCACAACCCCAAATACCCAGTCGTGATGGAGCCTATCGTGAAATCAGGCAAGCCACACACTGCATTTAATTTAAAGTTTCTTTCAGAAAGATCACTGTATTTGTAGCAAAAGTCTCATTTATAAAACATTTAAAAGTTGAAAATCATTAAGACACAAATAAAATAAATCCTAGCACTGGTGTCACCAAGTCATGAGCTATTACTACTACAAATGTCAAAATACAAAAGTGGACAACACTGTCTGAAATAATAAAGTACGACAGGAAGATAAAGAAGGAGAAAAAGAAGCTGTGATCACCAGTTGCTACCTCGAAGACTCCAAATGAAACTCTATCAGCAGGTCAGCAACCGTTACCGGGTCTTGATGTACCTGAATCTACACACAAGGTGCAGGGGATAACGTAAGTACACCAACTCAGTAAGTAACACGCCCTAACTGTGGGCTGAGAGGTAGTGACGAACCAAACCTCCATGTTCACAAGAATCCTTTAAGCAACAATGTAGACATGCTTGCAGTATAATAAAAGCAGTTCAAGTAATATGATAAATGCAACTTCGATAGTTCAGAATATTTATAACACAATTTCTAGTACATGCAATGCGTCAACTGTATAAAATGCACAATCTGCTCCCACTCTCAGATACGCGTCCACTCTGTACTGTATATGGCTCGCATGGCCTAGGGAAGATCCATCCTAGAATATATATACACATCAGATAGAAGTCACTCAGTACTGAGGAAGGCTGATCCAGCCTTATGGAGAAGATCCATCTCCAAATAAATGATACATCTCACCACCACTCAGTACTGTATATGGCCCAACGGCCCAGGGAAGATACATCCCAAAATACGTATACACATTACTAACATTAATCGCTCAGTACCGAGTGAAAACATGCCAATCCAGCCTCATGGAAACAATCCATCTCCGAATATATACACTTCGAACAAGATCCATGTCCAAGGAAGATCCATCCCTCAAATATCACTGCGCTCACTAGGGGTGTGTTACAGACTCCGGAGGGGCTCCTACAGCCCAAGTGCTATCATAAGCCAGATCCAGGTATAGTCAATATAACATGTTTCGGAGTGCAGCTCGATCCCACAACTGTCACTCAATATCAGGCCCTCGGCCTCACTCAGTCATCACTCTCTAGTCTCGCTCACATGAGCTCACAATGCATGAACTAGCCCGAATCAATGATATACCGAGACTGAGACATGATATGATATGAAATGACAGGACTGATTGTATAATATCAATGAAACACATGAGATGACAACAATAAATGACCACTCGGGTCTCAACAATATCGGCGTGAAGCCTTAACTTAATGTCTAGCATGATTTCTAGCATGGTTTGCATTAAGACGACTGCTCGGGTCTCAACAGGGTCGGCGTAAAACCCTAATCATAATATCTAGCATAATTTCCAACATGTTTACTTTAATCGCATTGATAGAAGCACAAATATCAACAAGAAATAACCATGAACCGGTACCATGGAATGAACCAGGTCACAAGTCTCACGGTGCACGCCCGCACGCCCGTCACTTGGCATGTGCGTCATCCAATTCTAATTACATAACACGTAGTTCGAGGTTTCAAACCCTCAGAACCAAGTTTGGAAGTGTTACTTACCTCAATTGAGCCAAAACTCTACTCCGCAATGCCCTTGCCACTCGACTCGGCCACAAATCACCCTGAATCTAACCAAAATCAGTATTATATCATTAAAATATGCTAAATGAGCGAAGTCTATATCAAAATTATCAAATTACATCACAAATCCCGAATTTGGCCAAGCCCGACCCCCGGGCCCACGTCTCGAAACTCGACAAAAATTAAAAAACTGAGATCCTTATTCACTCACGAGTCTATACATACCAAATTCGTCAAAATCCGATCACATATGACCCCTCAATCCCCAAATAAAACCTTCAAATTTCCAATCCCTAACCCCTCAATTTTACCATTAAATCCCACAAATTTCACGCTTATCTAACAAAATCACCATAGAATCGTGTATTAGGTTCAAAAACATTACCTCAAGGTGTTATCCCACGAATCCCTCTTCAATTCATCTTAAAAAGCTCCAAACCCGAACACAAATGGTGGAAAAATGGCCAAATTTCGCGAAGGCCTCTATTTATAGGTTCTGCCCAGCGATTGTCGCATCTGTGGCCTTTTCATCGCACATGCGCACCAGCACCTGCGGTCCCGGGTGCACGCCTGTAGTGATTCACTAACTTTTCCTTTTTCTGAACCTGCGCCCAAACAGCCGCACCAGCAGACCCACAGGTGCGACAACTTTTCCGCATCAGCGATGAAACTCAACCAACCCAAATTTCACACCTGCGACGACAAACCGCACCTGCGGTGACCACCTGCGGCCACCCATCCGCATCTGCGGAATCATAGAACATCAGCACACCAACATTCTTTAAGTTCCAAAATCAATCCGTCAATCATCCGAACTCATCCCGAGGCCCTCAAAACCTCAACTAATGGTACCCACAAGTCATATATGATTATTCAAACTTAGTCGAACCTTCAGAACACTCAAAACAACATCAAATCAGCAAATTAACCTGATATTCAAGCCTAAGAATTTCTAAACTTCTGAAATTCGCCAACGATGACGAAACCAACCAAACCATGTCCAAATGACCTGAAAATTTGCACACACATCACAACCGACACTGTGAACCTATTCCAACTTCTGGAATTCCATTCCAACCCCGATAGCTGATTTTCCACTGCCGACCGGAAATCGCTAAAAATTCAATTTCGCCTATTCAAGCCTAATTCTATCACAGACCTTCGAATAACATTCCGAACACGATCCTATTTCCCAAATCATCTAACGAAGCTATCCGAGCCATAAGAACCACATTCCGAGACTGTTTATCTATAAGTCAACTTCCGGTTGACCTTTTCCAACTAATTCACCAACTTAGGAGACTAAGTGTCTCATTTCTCTCCATCACCGCTCTGAACCCGAGCCAACCAACCTAACACAACATGATAGAGTTGAATAACACATAACAAGACAGAAATATGGGAAACATGGCTAAACTCTTGGAACGACCGGCCGGGTCGTTACATCGGCATATACAACTATCAACTCTCAACATATACATAACATTCCCCAAGACCCGGAACACTGTAAGTCACAAGATTATATGAGAAACTAACTATTCTATACATCACTATCTATAGAATAGGAGAAGAATGAACATAGGGGGATAGAGGGGCACATCGAGGATTTGCGGACGCGGGCAGATATACCTTGAAGTCTCCAATAAAAAGCAACAACTACAACTAGTAATGAGGCTGGTAGGAAGAACATGCATCTGCACACGAACATATGTGCAGAAAAGGGCGTGAGTACACCACCATGGTACCTAGTAAGTGCCAAGCCTAACCTCGGCCGAGTGGTGACGAGGTCAGGTCATGGCCCTATTGGTGTGTGTGTGTGTATATATATATATATATATGATAAAACAAGATAAAATGAAATATCACAGTAAAGTAAAGACTAGAATTTGACCAGATTGAAGTCATAGAAGATAACAACTCAGTACATAGAGATAACAACAGGGGATCTCCCAAGATACCATCTCGTAGTCCCAGACGTAAATGTGCGTAGTCCCAAAGTAAATATGCAGTGCAAGGGGATCTACCGGAATACCGTCCTATAGTCCCAAAGTAAATATGCAGTACAGGGGGATCTCCCGAAATACTGTTCCGTAGTCCTAAGGAAAATATGCAGTACATGGGGATCTCCCGGAATACCGTTCCGTAGTCCCGAAGTAGATATGCATCTCAATAAATGGAAATAACAGTTACAGCAAGAAAATCGACAGTTTAGACTAAGCTCAAGTCAAAGAAAGAAGGAAACTCACTAAAACATGCTGCACAGAGTTCAAATAAACAGTTAAGGATGGTAGACATGCTATTCTAAGCTAACAGGTTACTACACATGTTGATATAACTCAAATAAGGAGGAAAACAGGTTTATACTTAGCAGAAATCGGGTTTTTACAACAATTATCCCATGTACATACTCGTCATCTCACGTACACGACGCTCACATATCAAAAATAATACCAAATCCTAAGGGAAGTTCCCCCACACAAGGTTAGGTAAGCCACTTATGCTCGAACCAAGCTCAAATCAGTTCGTAACAATGCTCTTTCCACGAATATCCAACTCTGAATGGCCCAAATATAGCCAAAACCAATAACATAACATAATGATAACTACAAGAAACTAATCTAGCTAATGAAATCAAAGTTAGAGCAAGAAATTGGAAAATCGCTCAAACAGCCTCCCTGGGCCCACGTCTCAGAATCGGGTAAAAGTCACAAATTATTAACACCCATTCACTCACGAGTCTAACCATACCAATTTACTCAAATCCGATACCAAAATTTTCATCAAAACCCCAAAATTCGGGCTAAGAACTTTTCTCAAACTTTTCCCAATTTTCCACCCCAAATCACTAATTAAATGATGAAATTAAAGACATAATCATGGAGATTAACCAAAACTAGGTAAGAATCACTTACCCCAAACACCCACGCAAGAATCTCTCCCAAAATCGCCTTCTACCGAGCTCCCAATTCAATTTTATGATGTGAACTCAAAACCCTTGATTATTAACTTTAAATTCTGCCCAGGTGCTCCCTTCTTTGCGAACGCAGAATACCCATCGCATTCGTGAAGAGAAATTTACTCTTGCCCATAAATTCTACATTGCGAGCGCGATACCCTAGTCGCAGACACAAAGGCGTCACAACTCAACCCTACGCGAACGCGGGACCAACATTGCAAACGCGTAGGCATAAGGGCCTGGGGACCTAGCAACCAATCTCTTCTACGCGAACGCGGGACACTCTTCGCAAACGCGTAGTCATGTGACCTTAGTGCTTCACGAACGCAGGACCAACATCGCTAACGCGAAGCATAAAATTTACACCTCCTCCAGATCCTCTTCGCGAATGTGGAACACCCTTCAGGAACGTGAAGAAGGAAACCAGCAACTAAAAAGAAAAATGTGCTATCTCCCAAAGTCCAAAGATGACCCGTTGAGCATCCGAAACACACCCTAAGCCTCCAGGACCTCAACCAAACATACCAACCAATCCTAAAACACTATACGAACTTAGTCGAGCCCTCGAATCACATCAAACAACGCAAAATCGCGAATAATCCTCCGATTCAAACTTAAAGAACTTGAAACTGTAAAATTCGACAACCGATGCCGAAATCAACCAACCATATCCGATTGACCTCAAATTTTGCACACATGTCATATTCAACCCTACGGACCTACTCCAGCTTCTGGAATTAGAATCCGACCCCGATATCAAATATTCCACTGCCGGTCAAAATCTCCAAAACTTCGACTTTCACCATTTAAATCCTAAATGAGCTACAGACCTCCAAAACGCCATCCGGACACGTCCCTAAGTCCAAAATCCCCCAACGGAGCTAACGGAACTGATGAAACTCTATTCTGGAGTCGTCTTCACACAGTTCTGACTATGGTCCAATTCCTAATATTTAAGCCTCCGTTTAGGGAGTAAGCGTCCCAAAACACTCCAAAAAAACAAAATCAAAACCTCCGGGCAAGTCACAATAGTAGAAAAGGATACGGGGAAACCAGTTAATAGGGGATCAGGGCTATAACTCTCAAGACGACCGGTCGGGTCGTCACATCCTCCCTCTCTTAAAATAATCGTTCATACTCGAACGAGTTTAGAGACATACATGAAGCTGTTAAAAGATGAGATAACGGTTGTGCATATCCTGCTCGGTCGTCCAAGTCACCTCCTCGACCGTCTGACCCCACAACTGAACCTTTACTAAAGCAATGTTCTTTGACCTGAGATTTGTGACCTTCCTGTCCAAAATAGCCACCGACTCCTCAAAATAAGATAGATCCTTGCCCAATTGGGTTGAGATGAATCCAAAACATGAGCTGGATCATCGTGATACTTCCGGAGCATGGAAACATGGAATACTGGATGAACCTCTGCTAGGCTGGGAGGTAAGGCAATCTCATAAGAAACCTCCCCAACACGCCGCAACACCTCAAAAGGACCAATGTACGTTGGGCTCAGCTTGCCCTTCTTCCCGAATCTCATAACGCCCTTCATACGTGATAACCGAAGCAAGACCCGCTCTCCAACCAGGAATGCTACATCACGAACCTTCTGGTCCACCTAACTCTTCTGTGTGGACTGGGCTGTGCGAAGTCGATCCTGAATCACCTTCACCTTGTCCAGGACATCTTGGACGAAGTCTGTACCAAATAATTTGGCCTCGCCCGGCTCGAACTAACCCACTGGGTATCGACACTGCCTACCATATAGAGCCTCATACGGTGCCATCTGAATGCTGGACTGATAACTGTTGTTGTAGAGAAACTTCGAAAGTGGCAAGAACTGGTCCCATGACCCTCTAAACTCCATCACACCCACTGAGAATATCCTCTAGTATCTGAATAGTGCTCAGACTGCCCGTATGTATGAGGGTAAAATAATATGCTCAACTCTAGTCTAGTACCCAACTCCTGCTGTACGACTCTCCAGAACCGCGATGTAAACTGCGTACCCCGGTCAGAGATAATAGATACCGGTACCCCATGAAGCCTGACGATCCCACGGATGTAGATTCGAGCCAGCTACTCGGAAGAATACGTAGTCATCACAGGAATGAAATGTGCTGACTTGGTCAGCCTATCCACAATCACTCAAACTGCATCAAACCTCCGTTGAGTCCGTGGGAGTCCAACAACGAAATCCATAGTGATCCGCTCCTATTTTCACTCCAGAATCTCCAACTTCTGTAGCAACCCACCCGACTGCTGATGCTCATACTTCACAAGCTGAGAATTTAGGCACCGAGCAACATAATCCACTATGTCCTTCTTCATCCTCCTCTTCCAGTAATGTTGCCTCAAGTCCTGATACATCTTCATGGAACCCAGATGAATAGAGTACCACAAGGTATGAGCCTCCTAAAGAATCAACTCACACAACCCATCTACATTAGGCACACATAGCCTTCCCGGCATCCTCAATGTGCTATCATCCCCAATAGTAATCTCCTTAGCATCACTGTGCTAGACCGTGTCCTTAAGGACAAGCAGGTAGGAGTCATCACACTGACGCTCCCTGATACGATCATAAAGAGAGTACCGAGAGACCACACAAGCCAACACTCGAATCGACTCAGAAATATCCAATCTCACAAACTTGCTGGCTAAGGCCTGAACATCCAATGCTAAGGGACTCTCTACAGCTGGAAGATATGTTAAACTCCCCAAACTCTCCACCCGGCGACTCAAAGCATCGTGCCACCACATTGGCCTTCCCGGGGTGGTACAAAATAACGATATCATAGTCCTTAAGTAGCTCCAACCACCTTTGCTGATGCAAGTTAAGATCCTTTTGCTTGAACAAATGCTGCAAACTCTGATGATCTGTGTAAATCTCACAAGGAACACCGTACAAATAGTGGTGCCAAATCTTCAGGGCATGAACAATAGCTGCTAACTCAAGATCGTGGACAAGATAGTTCTTCTCATGCACCTTCAGCTATCTGGACGCGTAGGCAATCACCCTACTATCCTGCATCAACACCGCGCCAAGACCAATCTACGAGGCATTACAATATACAGTGCAAAACCCTAAAGTTGTAGGCAATACCAATACTGGGGTTGTAGTCAAAGCTGTCTTGAGCTTCTGCTCTCCTCACGCTCATATGTCCACCTGAAAGGAGCACCCTTCCAGGTCAGCCTGGTCATAGGTGCTGCAATAGATGAGAATCCCTCTACAAAACGACGGTAATACCCCGCCAAACCAAGAAAACTACGGATCTCTGTAGCTGATGACGGTCTAGGTCAACTTTGCACTGCTCCCACCTTCTTCGGATCCACCTTGATACCATCATTCGATACCATATCACCCGAGAGTGCCACTGATTCTAGCCAAAAACTCACACTCAGAAAATTTTCCATATAACTTCTTTTCTCTCAAAGTCTGAAGCACATTCCTCAGGTGCTGCTCATGGTCCTTCCGTAACCGGGAGTACACCAGAATGTCGTCAATAAACACAATGAGGAAAGAGTCAAGATAAGGCTGGAAGACACTGTGCATCAAGTGCATAAGGGCTGTTGGGGCATTGGTCATCCCGAAAGACATGACAAGAAACTCATAGTGACCATATTTGGTCCTGAAAGCAGTCTTCGGGAATCTGGATCCCGAATCTTCAACTGATGATAGCCTGAAAGCAAGTCAATCTTGGAAAACACCCTGGCACCCTGTCACAGATCAAATAAGTCATCAATGCGAGGCAATGGGTACCTGTTCTTCACTGTAACCTTGTTCAGCTGGTGATAGTCAATACACATACGCATAGAACCATCCTTCTTCTTCACAAACAAAACCAGAGCACCCCAAGGTGACACACTAGGCCAAATGAAGCCCTTATCAAGAAACTCCCGCAACTGCTCCTTCAACTCCTTCAACTCAGAAGGAACCATACGGTATGGAGGAATAGAGATGGGCTGAGTGCCCGGAAACAAATCAATGCCAAAATCAATATCTGTGTCGAGTGGCATGCTCGAAAGATCAGCTGGAAACACATCTGCAAAATCCCTCACTACTAGAACTGACTCAACTGTAGGAATATCAATACTCACATCTCTCACATTATCTAAGTACGCGTCACAACCCTTCTCAACCATTCATTGATCCTTAAGAAATGAAATAACTCTGCGGTGAGCATAATCTAAGGTACCTCTCCACTCTAATCGCGGTAAGCATGGCGTAGCCAGCGTCACGTTCTTAGTGTGACAATCAATTACAGCATAGTGGGGCGACAACCATCCCAAGATAACATCAAAATCTACCATGCTGAGCAATAATAAATCGGCTCTAGTATCAAAACCACTAAGAGCAATCAAACACGACCGATATACACGATCCACAACAAGAGAATCTCCCACATGAGTAGACATATAAATAGGGGAACTCAAATAATCCAGAGAAACGCCCAAATGTGGGGCAAAAAAATATGACACATATGCATATGTAGAGCCTAGGTCAAATAGTACCGACGCATCTCTATTACAAACTGGAACAATACCTGTAATGACAGAGTCAGAAACAACTGCCTCTGTACTAGCCAAAAGAGCACAATATCTGGCCTGACCTCTTCCTCTAGGGCGACCTCGACCTCCCCGACCTCCACCTCGAGCTGGCTGGGCAGTTAGGACAGTAGATGGCACTGGAAGTATATCCTGAGGACCCAGTGGAGCACGTGGTGGCGGAGAATTCTATGGAGGTGCACCCCTCCTAAGTCTGGGGTAATCCCTCACCATATGGCAAGTGTCTCCACACTCAAAATAACCCATCGAAGGACATGGCTGCTGTGACTGAATTGGACCAGCTCTGCTGGACTGGCCGCTAATAAAACCCCGAGCAGGAGGCATACTAGATACCGATGGTGCATAATAAGGCTCCTGGGGCCTGGAAGAAGCTGGAAGACCACTGGTAACTGGAAGAGCTGAATGAACAGGGCGACTCACATAACCCCTACCATAGCAAGATGTTGGGGCACGAGCTCCAGAATAACAACCAGTCTCTCCAGACCTCCTGGCCTCTCTCTCCTCTATGTCCTGGGCAAGCATGCCTTCCACTCTCCTGGCAATACTCACGACCTACTGATAAGATATATCCATCTCCAACTCCCTGACCATGTTGGTCCTGATACTGAGGTGGAGTTCTTCAATAAAGAGGCAAACCCTCTCCCGAACTGTGGCAACCAACGCCGATGCATGTCGGGCCAACTCACTAAAATAAATTACATACTCTGACACAGTCATAGAACCATGGCTGCTCAAACTCCGCGCACCATGCATCCCTGAGTCTCTGAAGGACATACTCTCTCAAAATCATATCCAAGAACTGAGCCCATGTGAGTGAGGCGGCTCGTCCGGACTACTCAAAAAATAAGCACACCACTACTGATAGGCTGCTCCTCTAAGCTGGAAAGTGGTGAAAGAAATCCCACTCGTCTCCGCTATGCCCATATTACGGAGAATACGATGACACTACTCCAGAAAACCCTGAGCATCATCTGAAGCCAATCCGCTGAAGTTAGGTGGGTGGTACTTTTTGTACCTCTCAAGTCTGAGTTGCTCCGCCTCAGAAGCGGTTGTCCTGATCTCATGTTGAACCGGAGCTACCTGTGGCATAGGAATGAACTCTAGGGATTGATCAACCTGGACCCTCTGCTTAGGAGTAGGGGCTGCGGGATTCTGTGCTCCTCCCCCGGCCTAAGGTATGGCGGGAGCTAGTGGAATCAATCCAGCCTGAGCTAAGTTGTTGAACATGCTCATGAATTGGGCTAGAGTCTCCTGGAGGCTGGTGCAACAATAGGAACCTCCGGTGCCTGCCCTTCAGTGCCTTCCCTCCAACTGGATTTGTTGGGGCCTCATATATCGCAGCTCGTGCGGGTGGTTTGGCTTCACCGTGTGGTCGCCCTCTACCCTGGCCCTGGCCTTTGGCGGCTCTAGCAGGGGGCGCGAGTGCCTGGTCGTCAGATCTCCCGGTACGTGTCCTCACCATCTGTGAGAAAGAATAGAATAGAGAGATTTTGGAATTTGATGTCAATAACTCGCACGACACGGAATCAAAAGAAGTATGGTTTTTCCTAACAGTTCCATAGCCTCCCAAAGATAAGTACAGAAGTCTCCATACCGATCCGCGAACCCTAATAAATCGGCTTGTGACTCACGACACCTATGAACCTAGAGCTCTGATACCAACATGTCACGACCCAATATCTCCCTCCGTGAATCTTCATGACGGCACCTAGTCTCTATGACTAGGTAAGCCTAACACTTTGCGAAAATTAAATGAAAGCATGAACATTAAATACTAACAATAACAATAATGTAAATAAGCAATTGAGATGCCGCTTGGCATATACAACTATCAACTCTCAACATATACATAACACTCCCCGAAGACCTGGAACATCGTAAGCCACAAGCACCTATGAGAAACTAAATGTTCTATACATCACTATCTATAGAATAGGAGAAGAATGAACATAGGGGGATAAATGGGGACTCCGAGGATCTGCGGGCATGGGCAGATGTACCTTGAAGTCTCCAATAAACAACAACGAGTGCAACTAGTAACGAGGCTGGTAGGAAGAACCTGGATCTGCACACGAAAAACATGTGTAGGAAAAGGCGTGAGTACACCACAATGGTACCCAGTAAGTGCCAAGCCTAACCTCGGTCGAGTAGAGACGAGGTTAGGTCAGGGCCCTACTGGTATATATATATATATATGATAAAACAAGATAGAATAAAATACCAGAGTAAAGTAAAGACTGAAATTTAACCAGAATGAAGTCATAGAAGATAACAGCTCTATACACAGAGATAAAAACAAGGGATCTCCGAGATACCATCTTGTAGTCCCAAACTAAATGTGCAGGGGGATCTCCCGAAATACCGTTTTGTAGTCCCAAAGTAAATATGCAGTGCTGGGGGATCTCCCAAAATACCGTTCCATAGTCCCAAAGTAAATATCCAGTAGAGGGTGATCTCCTAGAATACCGTTCTGAAGTCCCAAAGTAAATATGCAGTACATGGGGATCTCCCGTAATATCGTTCCATAGTCCCAAAGTAGATATGCAACTCAATCAACGGAAATAATAGTTACAGAAAGAAAACCGCATTTTAGACTAAGTTCAAGTCAAAGAAAGAAGGAAATTCACTAAAACATGCTGCCCAGAGTCCAAATAAATAGTTAAGGCAAGTACACATGGTATTCTAAGTTAACAGGTTACTACACATGTTGGTATAACTCAAATAAGGAGGAAAACAGGTTAATACTTAGCAGATATCGGGTTTTTACAACAATTAGCCCGTGTACGTACTCGTCACCTCACATACACGGTGCTCACATATCAGAAACAATACCAAATCCTAAGGGGAGTTCCGCCACACAAGGTTAGGAAAGCCACTTACCTCGAACCAAGCTGAAATCAGTTTGTAATAATGCTCTTTCCACGAATATCCAACTCTGAATGGACCAAATATAGCCAAAAACCAATTACTAAACATAAATATAAGAATAAGAAACTAATCTAGCTAATGAAATCAAAGTTAAAGCAAGAAATAGGAAAATCTCTCAAAAAGCCTCCCTGGGCCCATGTCACGGAATCGGGTAAAATTCACAAATTATGAACACCCATTCACTCACGAGTCTAACCATACCAAATTTACTCTAATGTGATACCAAAATCTCTATCAGAACCCCAAAATTCGGCCTAAGAACTTTTCTCAAACATTCCCCAATTTTCCACCCCAAATCACTAATTAAATGATGAAATTCAAGACATAATCATGGGGATCAACCAAAACTAGGTAAGAATCACTTACCCCAAACACCCACACAAGAATCTCTCCAAAAATCGCCTTCTACCGAGCTCCCAATTCAACTTTATGATATGAACTCAAAACTCTCGATTTTGAATTTTAAATTCTGCCCAGATGCTCCCTTCTTCGCGAACGCGGAATAACCCTCGCGTTCGCGAAGAGTAATTTAACCTTGCCCAGAAATTCTATATCGCGAATGTGATACCCTAGTCACGAACGCGAAGTCCTCAGAACTCAATCCTACGCGAATGCGGGACCAATGTGCAAACGTGTAGGCATAAGGGCCTAGGGACCCAACAACCAATCTTTTCTACGCTAAAGCGGGACACTCTTCGCGAACGCGGGGCCAACATCACAAACACGAAGCATAAACTTTCCACTTTCCTCAGATCCTCTTCGCAAATGCGGAACACCCCTTGCCAACGCGAAGAAGGAAACCAACAACTGAAGAACACAAGAAATCTGCTATCTCCCAATGTTCAAAGATGACCCGATGAGCATCTGAAACACACCCGAGGCCCTCGGGACTTCAACCAAATATACCAACCAATCCTAAAACACCATACGAACTTAGTCAAGCCCTCAAATCACATCAAACAACGCTAAAATCATGAATAATCCTCCGATTCAACCTTAAAGAACTTGAAAATTCAAAATTCAACAATCGATGCCGAAACCAACCAAACTATGTTCGATTGACCCCAAAAAAAAAAAAACCTCCTGAAAAGTCACAATAGTAGAAAAATATACGGGGAAAGTAGTTAATAGGGTATCAGGGCTATAACTCTCAAGACAACCGGCCCGGTCGTCACACATGCATAAATATTGTTGGGTTGTGTCAATTAAAACAAAAGAGGAAAATTATTGTGCTTATATATAGAAGCACTTCTTATAGCTCTTAAAGAGTTGAGAAGAGAGTAAGCCTCACGCCGTCGTCATCGTCGCTCGCTTTGCTCGGCTTCGGCTTCGGATTTGGTCAATTGATATGATTGATTTATAATTTTTTGGACCAAATTTAGTTTCCATTTCCGTCATTTAATTTTTCCTTTTCCTATTAATATTTTTGCGCGAAAATTTATTAAATTCGCGGCACTTCCAACGGTCAACTTTGCGAACAAGCAATTCCGTTTAACAGAAATTCTATCGAATAGATACCTCTTCAAACGAACAGGCACCTTTGCACCTGATGGAACTCAACCATGTTGGCTATAAATAGAGAGGCTCAGCCTCAATTTTCACCACCGAAAAATATGAATCTCTCCCCTCTATATTCTGTATTGTTTTTCAAAGCAAAAAACATAAGCATTTTGTGCGATTTGCTCCGCCATTTGAGTTCGTCGAAGTTTTGGGATTTGAAGTGCCGCTATCACAAATAGTTATTCTGCTCTATACTGGGAGGAATTAATCTGAAACCTTGGGCAGCTATGAGGGGATTAAATTCCTTATGGACACACAAGGAAATTGTAGGCTCGGAATTTTTATGTTTTGTTTTCTTAACCTAACGCTTTTTTAGTTTTCTACAACAGCAACAACAACAAACCCAGTTTGATCCCAACAGGTGGGCTCTAGGGAGGTAGTCTGTACGCAGACCTTACCCCTACCTAATGCAGGTAGAGAGGTTGTTTCCAATAAACCCTTGGCTCAGGAAGGGCAAGAAGAATAAGAGGAAAGCAAGGAAGGAAAAAAGATGGAAGAGAAATAAAAGGGAGAGATAAAGGATAAGTAGTACCAAATAATAGCACCAGAGAATAATTGTTGGAGAAAGATAACAAGCTTAAAGAATTTAATTTTTATTTTTGTATTGTAACGACCCAGTCGGTTGTTTTGAGAGTTAGCGCCCCGATCCCCTAACAACTAATTTTCCCATGTCTATTTCTGCTTCTGGAACTTGTGGGAACATTTAATTGTGAATTTCAGAGAGTTTTTGGACACAGTCCTTATGTGTGAGTTTAAGCTTTAGAAATTGGGTCGTAGTTGGAACTGTGTAAAGACGGATCCGGAATGAAATTTTGTCGACTCTGTTAGCTCCGTCGGATGATTTAGGGGTTAGGAGCATGTTCGGAATGTGTTTTCGAGGTCTGTAGTAGATTTATGTTTGAATTGGCGAAAGTTAGAATTTCAGCGATTTCGGCCAATAGGTGAAATTTTGATATCGGGATCAAGATGGAATACTGAGAGCGACTGTAGGTACGTGGTTTCATTTATGACCTGTGTGTAAACTTTGAGGTCATTCAGACTAGTTTTGACGTGTTTCGGCATCGGTTGTGGATTTTAGAAATTTCATAAGTTCTTAGGCTTGAATCCATGCATAATTGGTGATTTTGATGCTATGGGATGTGTTTTGAAGGCTCGACTAGGTTTGAATGAGGTATTAGGAATGGTTGGTAAGTTTGGTTGAGGTCCCGGGGGCTTTGTGTGTGTTTCGGATGCTCAAACGGGCATTTTTTAGCCATATGTGATTGTTGGTTTTGCTGGGGAAATTGCAACAACTTTTCCTTCATTGCGATCGCGTGAGAGAATCTGCGATCGCGTAGACTAAGTGGAGGCAGGCAGGATTTTGTTCTCTACGATCGCATAAAGAGGTTCCCGATCGCATGGGTTGGGAAGCTTAGCCACTGCATTCACGTGGGCATTGTTGCGTTTGCATAGCTGAATTTAGGCAGCAGGTGTTTGAGCGTATCTCTACGCGGTCGCGTGAAGCCAACCGCGATTGCGTAGGTCTGAGTAGATTGAGGAGCGCGCTCGCGAACAGATCCCTGCATTCACGTAGAGGAAAAATTTAGGTGTGTGTTGGTTACGCTCCGAGAAGAACACCTAGGAGAATCATAAAAGACCCAAAATCGAGGGTTTGAACCATTTTTCATATTTTGAAATTGGGAGCTCGGGAAAGTGCAATATTTTGGGAGATTTTCACCTGGGCAATTTGGGTAACTGAATCCTACTCGGTTTAGACTAAATTCCATGATTATACTCTTAAATCTACGCTTTAAAATGATGGAAAATTGGATAAAGTTCCTAGGCCAAATTTTTGAGTTTTGATCAGGATTTTGATATCCGATTGAGTAATTCTTATATGGTTAGACTCGTGAGTGAATGGGTTTTCGGAATTTATAATTTTTACCCGATTTCGAGACGTGGGTTCGGGGGACTTTTTGGGCAATTTTCCTAATTTCGCGTGTTAGCTTCGAACTAATTAGCTATATTGATTCCTTAAGGTGATATTTACATTATGCAATTGAATTGAATATATTTGGGCCATTCGGAGTCGGGTACTCATGACAAGAGCGTGGTTTTGAGTTGAGTAGCGTAGTCGAGGTAAGTGGCTTGCCTAACTCTGTGTTGGGGACTTCCCCTTAGGTTGTTTTGATACTATTTGTTATATGGGCGCCGTGTACGTGAGGTGACGAGTACGTATACGGGCCATTGTTGCTTAATTCCATTTTTCCTATCCATGCCATAAATCATTTTACTCCTTTTTCATTGTTTAATGTGCTACTTGTGTAGTTTAGATTAGGAAGAAGCATGCCTACCTGTTTTTACCTAAATTCCCTATTTGATACAATGTGCACTGTGTTAGTTAGTCTTTATCTTGTTCTTGTCTGTGATTCTTTTCCTGAGCTGTTTAAATACACCGTATCTGGCATTCATTCGCGTTACATATTTAAATTGGGACTACGGACGTATTGCGGGAGCTTTCCCCCTGTACTTCATATTTATATTGGAACTACGGACGTATTCTGGGATCTTTCCCCCTGTACTGCATATTTAAATTGGTACTACGGACGTATTCCGAGAGCTTTCCCCTTGTACTGCATCTTTACATTTGGAACTACGGGACGTATCCCGGAAGATTCCACTGTGTGATATTTTGTGCTGAGCCAAGGGCTCCCTGTCGCTGTTTTACTTTCCAGATTATTTGTTTCTACTGCTTACCTTAAAATTTATATTCCTCTGTACTATTTTAAACTATTTTACTTATAAAAAAATCCAGTAGAGCCTTAACCTGACCTCGTCACTACTTGACTGGGGTTAGGCTCGGCACTTACTGGGTATCGATTGTGGTGTACTCATGCCCTTTGCTCCACATGTTTTTCATGTGCAGATCCAGGTACCAGCACTCAGTTTCGTGGCTAAGGGCCCGAGCGGCTTCTTCGAGGAGACCGAAAGGTAATGTTGCCGCGTTCGTAGAGTCCTTCGAGTCACTTTCCACTCCAGAATTAGATAGATTTTTCATGTAATTCCCTTTCGTTGTATAGAGATATTTTGAGATAGAGCTTGTGACTAATGTGATATTCCGGTTTTTGGGAAGTTGTATTTTGTACATGCCGAGTGGCTATATTTCATTAGTAGATTTACTTTATTCCGTTTTTATTTAATATCTTTTCAGCAATTAGGCTTACCTAGTCATAGAGACTAGGTGCTGTCACGATGCCTTCGGAGGGTAAATCGGGTCGTGACAAGCTGGTATCAGAGCGCCTAGGTTCATAGGAGTCACAAGTCACAAGACGGTTTATTAGAGTCTCGCGGATCGGTTTGGAGACGTCTGTATCTATCTTCGGGAGGCTATGTAACTGTTAAGAACAATCATATTTCTTTGATTTCCTTGTCGTGCGAGTTATTGACATCAAATTCTAAAATTCTATTCTATTCTTTCCCACAGATGGTGAGGACCCGTACTGGGAGGACCGACGACCAGGTACCCGAGCCCCCTGCCAGAGCTGCCAGAGGTCGGGGTAGGGGTAGAGGACGACCACGTTGTGCAGCCTGAGCACCGGCGAGAGCAGCAATAGAGGAGCCCACAGCAGCTCCAGCTGGAGAGACGGCACATGAGGTCCCTATTGCTGCTCCAGCCTTACAGGAGACTTTAGCTCAGTTCATGAGCATGTTCAGCACTCTAGCTCAGACTAGACTACTTCTGATAGCTCCCGCTACATCTCAGGCCAGGGGAGCGGCACAGACTCCCGTAGCCCGCACTCCTGAGTAGAAGGGCCAGGTTGATCAGGCCTCGGAGTATATTCCTATGCCCCTAGTGGCTCCGGTACAGCATGGGACCAGGGTAGCTGCTTCTGAGGTAGAGCAACTCAGACTTGAGAGGTACAAGAAGTACCACCCACCTATTTTTAGCGGACTGGTTTCAGATGACGCTCTGAGGTTTCTTGAAGAGTGTCATTGTATTCTCCGCACTATGGACATTGTGGAGACCAGTGGGGTTTCTTTCACCGCTTTCCAGCTGAGGGGAGCGGCATATCAGTGGTGGCGAACCTATGAGCTGAGTAGTTCGGACGAGGCAACCTCACTCACTTGGACTCAGTTTTCAGAGATGTTTTTGCGAGAGTATGTCCCTCAGGGCCTCAAGGATACTTGGCGCGTGGAGTTCGAGCAGTTGCGCCAGGGTACTATGATTGTGTCGTAGTATGCAGTCCGTTTTAGTGAGTTAGCTCGGCATGCACCAGCATTGGTTGCCACAGTCAGAGAGCGGGTTCGCCGCTTCATTGAGGGACTTCACCCTAGTATTCAGACCAGTATGGCTAGAGAGTTAGAGATGGATATCACTTATCAGCAGGCGGTGAGTATTGCCAGGAGAGTAGAGGGTATGTTTGCCCGGGACCGAGAGGAGAGAGAGGCCAAGAGGTCTCGATAAAATGACCATTTTTTAGGAGCTCGTGCACCAGCAGCACGTTATGGTAGGGGCTTTGTGGGTCGCCCTGTTCATTCAGCCCTTTCAGCAGCCAGCGGTATTTCAGCTTCTCCTAGACCTCATGAGTTCTATTATGCACCGTCAGTATCCAGTGTGCCTCTAGTTCGAGGTGCTATTTCTGGCCAGCCCAGCAGGCCAGCTCCTATTCAGTCTCAGCCGCAGCGTCCTCCGAGGGGTTGTTTTGAGTGTGGTGACAATCGTCACCTGATTAGAGATTGCCCCAGAGCTAGGAGGGGTGCACCTCCACAGTCTTATCAGCCTCCACGTGCTCCGCCGGGTCCTCTGGCTTTTCTTCCAGCCCCAGCTGCCACTCCACCTCCTCGGTCAGCTTGAGGTGGAAGTCGGGGAGGTTGAGGTCTCCCTAGAGGGGGAGGCCAGTCTAGGTAATATTCCCACCCATCCCGTTCCGAGGTTGTTGCTTCAGACTCAGTCATCACAGGTATTCCCCATGTCTGCAATAGGGATGCATTAATATTATTTGATCTAGGATCTACGTATTCATACATGTCCTCTTATTTTGCTCCATATTTGGGGGTATCTCGGGATTCTTTGAGCTCCCCTGTTTATGTATCTACTCCTGTGGGAGATTTTCTAGTTTGGACCACGTGTATCGGTCGTGTTTGATTTCTCTTAGTGGTTTTGAGACCAGGGCTGATTTGTTATTACTCAGCATGGTATATTTCGATGTTATCTTGGGCATGGACTGGTTGTTTCCCCATTATAATATTCTTGATTGTCACGCTAAGACCATGACGCTGGCTATGCCAGGTTTTCCAAGATTAGAGTGGAGAGGTACCTTAGGGTATACTGCCCGCAGGGTCCTTTTATTTCTTAAGGCTCAGCGGATGGTCGAGAAGGGGTGTGATGCGTATTTGGCATGCGTAAGAGATGTCAGTGTTGATAAACCTCCAATTGAGTCAGTCCCAGTAGTGAGGGACTTTCCTGATGTATTCCCAGCCGATCTTCCGGGTATGCCACCAGGTAGAGATATTGATTTCGGCATTGATATTTTGCCGGGTACTCAGCCCATTTCTATCCCTCTTACCGTATGGATCCTCCTGAGTTGAAGGAGTTGAAGGAGCAGTTACAGTAGTTGCTTGATAAGGGTTTCATCAGTCCCAGTGTATCACCTTGGGGTGCTCCAGGCTATTTTTGAAGAAAAAGGATGGCTCTATGCGTATGTGTATTGATTATCGACAGCTAAACAAGGTTACAGTGAAGAACAGGTATCCTTTGCCTCGCATTGATGATTTATTCGACCAACTACAGGGTTCCAGGGTATTCTCCAAGATTGACTTGCGATCTAGCTATCATCAGCTGAAGATTCGGGAGTCGGATATCCCGAAGACTGCCTTCAGGACCAGATATGGCCACTATAAGTTTCTTATTATGTCATTTGGGCTGACTAATGCCCCAGCAGCTTTTTTGCATTTGATGCACTGTGTGTTCCGGCCTTATCTTGATTACTTCTTTATTGGTTATAGATGACATTCTGGTGTATTCCCGATCACGGGAAGATCATGAGCAGCACTTTAAGACCGTGCTTTAGACTTTGAGGGAGAAGAGATTGTATGCAAAATTCTCCAAGTGTGAGTTCTGGTTTGATTCAGTGGCATTATTGGGCCACATAGTGTCTTGTGATGGGACCAAAGTAGATCCGAAGAAAGTGGAGGCGGTGCAGAGTTGGCCTAGATCGTCATCAGCTATGGAGATTCGCAGTTTCCTTTGTTTGGCAGGGTACTACCGTCACTTTGTAGAGGGGTATTCATCTATTGCATCACCTATGACCAGACTGACCCAGAAGGGTGCACCATTCAGGTGGACTAAGGAGTGCGAGGAGAGCTTCCAGAAGCTCAAGACAGCCCTGACTACAACTCCGGTGTTGGTTTTGCCTACGGGTTCAGGGTCCTACACAGTCTATTGTGATGCCTCGAGGATTGGCCTTGGAGAAGTATTGATGCAGGACGGTAAGGTGATTGCCTACGCATCCAGATAGTTGAAGGTGCATGAGAAGAACTATCCAATTCATGATATCGAGTCGGCAGCGATTGTTCACGCCCTGAAGATATGGCGTCATTATTTATACGGTGTTCCCTGTGAGATTTTCACCGATCACCAGAGTTTGCAGCACTTATTCAAGCAGAAGGACCTCAATTTGTGCCAGCGGAGATGGTTGGAGTTACTAAAGGACTATGAAATCACTATATTATACCACCCGGGGAAGGCCAATGTGGTGGCCGACGCCTTGAGTCGCCGGGCGGAGATTTTGGGAGTTTGGCATATCTTCCGGTAGTTGAGAGGCCCTTAGCCTTGGATGTTCAGTACTTAGCCAGTCAGTTCGTGAGGTTGAATCTTTCAGAGCCTTGCCAGGTTTTAGCTTGTGTGGTTGCCCGGTCTTCTCTTTATGACCGCATTCGAGAGCGCCAATATGATGATCCCAACCTTCAGGTTCTTCAGGACAGGGTTCAGTGAGGTGATGCCAGGTATGTGACTATAGGTGATGATGGCTTGATGAGGATGCAGGGCCGTATCTGTGTGCCCAATGTAGATGGGCTTTAGGAGTTGATTCTTGAGGAGGCCTATAGCTCATGGTATTCCATTCATCCGGGTATCGCGAAGATGTACCAGGATCTAAGACAGCACTATTGGTGGAGAAGGATGAAAAAGGATATAGTGGAGTTTGTAGCCAAGTGTCTCAACTGTCAGCAAGTCAAATATGAGCATCAGAGACCAGGAGGGTTACTTCAGCAGATTGAGCTTCCAGAATGGAAGTGGGAGCGTATCACCATGGACTTTATGGTTGGACTTCCTCGGACTTTGAGAAAGTTCGATGCTATTTGGGTGATTGTGGATCAGCTGACCAAGTCAGCCCATTTCATTCCAATGTTGACTACATACTCCTCCGAGAGGTTGGCGGAGATTTATATCAGGGAGATTGTTCGCCTCCACGTATTCCAGTATCTATCATTTCAGACAGAGGTACACAGTTCACTTCACGGTTCTCGAGATTCGTACAGTAGGAGTTAAGCACCAGGGTGGAGTTGAGTACAACCTTTCACCCTCAGACGGACGAGCAGTCCGAGCGCACGATTCAGATTCTTGAGGATATGCTTCGTGCCTGTGTGATGGATTTTGGAGGGTCATGGGACCTATACTTGCCACTTGCAGAGTTTGCTTATAATAATAGTTACCAGTCCAACATTCAGATGGCACCATATGAGGCTTTGTATGGTAGATGGTGCAGGTCTATAGTGGGATGGTTTGAGCCGGGCGAGGCCCGATTGTTGGGTACAGATTTTGTCCAGGATGCCCTGGACAAGGTGAAGGTGAATCCGGAGAGGTTTCGCACAGCTCAGTCCAGGCAGAAGCGTTATGCGGACCAGAAGGTTCGTGATTTGGCATTTATGGCTGGTGATCGGGTTTTGCATCGGGTATCGCCTGTGAAGGGCGTCATGAGGTTCGGGAAGAAGGGTAAGCTGAGTCCAAGATTTATTGGCCCTTTTGAGGTGTTACGGTGTGTTTTGGGAGGTCGCTTATGAGCTAGCCTTGCCTCCCAACCTAGAAGGAGTTCATCCGGTATTCCACGTCTCAATGCTCCGGAAGTATCACTGTGACCCAACCCATGTTTTGGATTTCAGTTCAGTCCATTTGGACAAGGATCTGTCATATGTTGAGGAGCCAGTAGCTATATTGGACAGACAGATCAGGAAGCTCGGGTCAAAGAATATTGCATCAGTCAAGGTTCAGTGGAGGGGTCAGCCGGACGAGGAGGCGACTTAGGAGACCGAGCAGGATATGCGTAGTCAGTACCCTCATCTTTTCAAAGCTTCAGGTATGTGTCTATACTCGTTCGAGGACGAACGAATTTCTTAAGAGGGGGAGAATGTAACGACCCAGTCGGTCGTTTTGAGAGTTAGCACTCCCATCCCCTAATAAATACTTTTCCCATGTCTATTTCTGCTTTTGTAACTTGTAGGAATGTTTAGTTGTGAATTTCGGAGAGTTTTTGGACACATAGTCCTTATGTGTGAGTTTAAGCTTTAGAAATCAGGACGTAGTTGGAACTGTGTGAAGACGGATCAGGAATGGAATTCCGTCGACTCCGTTAGCTCTATTGGATCATTTCGGGGTTAGGAGCCTGTTCGAAATGTGTTTTCGAGGTCTGTAGTAGATTTAGGCTTGAATTGGCAAAAGTTAGAATTTCGGTGATTTCGGTCGATAGGTGAAATTGTGATATCGGGCTCGAAATGGAATTCTGAAGCGGATGTAGGTCCGTGGTGTCATTTATGACCTGTGTATAAAATTTGAGGTCATTCGGACTAGTTTTGACGTGTTTCGGCATCGGTTGTGGATTTTGGAAATTTCATAAGTTCTTAGGCTTGAATCCATGCATAATTGGTGATATTTATGTTACGGGATGTGTTTTGAAGGCTCGACTAAGTTTGAATGATGTATTAGGACTGGTTGGTAAGTTTGGTTAAGGTCCCGGGGGCCTCGGGTGTGTTTCGGATGCTCAAATAAGCATTTTTTAGCCTTATGTGATTGCTGGTTTTGCTGGTGAAATTGCAGCAGCTTTCCTTCAATGCGATCGTGTGAGAGAATCTGCGATCGCGTAGAGTAAGTGGAGGCAGGCAGGATTTTGTTCTCTACGATCGCATAAAGAGGTTCATGATTGCATAGGTTGGGCATCTTAGCCACTGCGTCGCGTGGGCATTGCTGCGTTCACATAGAAGAATTTAGGCAGAAGGTTTTTGAGCGTATCTCTACGCGGTTGCGTGAAGCCAATCGCAATCACGTAGGTCTGACTAGGTTGAGGAGCGCATTTGCGAACAGATCCCCGCGTTGGCGTAGAGGAAAAATTTAGGCGTGTGTTGGTTACGCTCCGCGATCGCGACTGGGGTCCGCGATCGCACTGAAGAAGACCTGGGCAGAATCATAAAAGACCCAAAATCGAGGGTTTGAGCCATTTTTCATATTTTAAACTTGGGAGCTCGGGAATGTGCAATTTTGGGAGATTTTCACCTGGGCAATTTGGGTAACTGATTCCTACTCGGTTTAGACTATATTCCATGATTATACTCTTAAATCTACCCTTTAAAATGGTGGAAAATTGGGGGGAAATTGGATAAAGTTCCTAGGCCAATTTTTTGAGTTTTGATTGGGATTTTGATATCCGATTTGAATAATTCTTATATGGTTAGACTCTTGAGTGAATGGGTTTTCGGAATTTATAATTTTTACCTGATTCCGAGATGTAGGCCCGCGGGACTTTTTGGGCAATTTTCCTAATTTCGCGTGTTAGCTTCGAACTAATTAGCTATATTGATTCCTTATGGTGATATTTACATTATGCAATTGAATTGAATAGATTTGGGCCATTCGGAGTCGGGTACTCGTGGCAAGAGCGTGGTTTTGAATTGAGTAGCAGAGTCGATGTAAGTGGCTTGCCTAACTCTGTGTCGGGGACTTCCCCTTAGGTTGTTTTGATATTGTTTTTTATATGGGCGTCGTGTACGTGAAGTGACGAGTACGTACACGGGTCATTTTTTCTTACTTCCGTTTTTCCTATCCATGCCATAAATCATTTTACTCCATTTTCACCGTTTAATGTGCTACTTGTGTAGTTTATATTAGGAACAAGCATGTCTACCTCTTTTACCTAAATTCCCTATTTGATACAATGTGCACCGTGTTAGTTAGTCTTTATCTTGTTCTTGTCTGTGATTCTTCTCCTGAGCTGTTTAAATACACCGTATCCGGCATTCATTCGCATGTCATATTTAAAATGGGACTACGGACGTATTCCGGGAGATTTCCCCATGTACTGCATATTTAAATTGGGACTACGGACGTATTCTGGGAGCTTTCCCCCTGTACTGCATATTTAAATTGGGACTACGGACGTATTCCGGGAGCTTTCCCCCTGTACTGCATCTTTACATTTGGAACTATGGAACGTATCCCGGAAGATTCCACCGTGTGATATTTATGCTGAGCCAAGGGCTCCCTGTCGCTGTTTTACTTTTCAGATTATTTTTTTCTACTGCTTACCTTTGAATATATATTCATCTATACTATTTTAAATTGTTTTACTTATAAAAAAAATCCAGTAGAGCCTTAACATGACCTCGTCACTACTTGACTGGGGTTAGGCTTGGCACTTACTGGGTACCAATTGTGGTGTACTCATGGCCTTTGTTGCACATGTTTTTCGTGTGCATATCTAGGTACCAGCACTCCGTTTCATCGCTAGGGGTCCGAGCGGCTGCTTCGAGGAGACCGAAAGGTAATTCTGCCGCGTCCGCAGAGTCCTTCGAGTCACCTTCCACTCCAGACTTAGATAGATTTTTTCATGTAATTCCCTTTCGTTGTATAGAGCTATTTTGAGATAGAGCTTGTGACTAATGTAATATTCCGGGTTTTGGGAAGTTGTATTTTGTACGTGCTGAGTGGCGATGTTTCATTAGTAGATTTACTTTCTTCCATTTTATTTTATTGTTTTTATTTAATATCTTTCCGCATTTAGGCTTACCTAGTCGTAGAGACTAGGTGCCGTCACGATGCCTTCGGAGGGTAAATCGGGTCGTGACATGTATTCATCTTACATTCTGGTTTGGGAGACTAAACTCGTAGTGATTTTCTACTCCCGTTTTGGAGATTAAAATCTTCGGATTTTCTACTCCTGTTTGAAATTAAAGTCTTTGTGACTTTCTACTTAATGAGATAAAAATCCTTGTGATTTTCTACTCGTTTGTTTGTATTCAGTTTGAAGATATAAAAACTTCACCAAGATACTAATTTTGTTTGTGTCAATTTCTTTTACAGAAAAATGACAACAAGTACGGAACAACAAAATGGTTCTGTTGGAATGACTGCTGCTGCAATGGCTATGGCATCTTCAAAGTCACACAATGCCTGCACCGGTGATGGCACCGGCAGAAAAGCCCGAAAAATTTTCCGGCATGGACTTCAAACGCTGGCAGCTGAAAATGTTCTTCTACCTTACCACACCCAGTCTGCAGCGCTTTATAAGCGAGGATGTTCCAGTCTTGGGAGAAGAGACTCCGGCTAATGAGCGATTTGTGGTCACGGAGGCATGAAAGCATTCTGACTTCTTGTGCAAAAATTATATATTGAGTTGTTTTAAAGATGACTTGTACAATGTTTACAGTGTCATGGAAACTTGGAAAGAGTTGTGGAACGCTCTTGAAAAGATGTACAAGACGGAAGATGTTGGACTAAAGAAGTTTGTTGCCGCAAAGTTCTTGGACTTTAAAATGATTGACAATAAGTCTGTCATAACTCAAGTTCAAGAACTACAAGTCATCATTCATGACCTCTTTGCCGAAGGTATAAATCGAATCAATATTTTTATTAAATATATTGATTATATTATTAATCCTAAATTTATGGTTGTAGGTATGGTCATAAATGAAGTGTTTCAAGTTGCGGCATTTATTGAAAAGTTGCCTCCGATGTGGAAGGAGTTTAAAAACTACTTGAAACATAAATGCAAGGAGATGACATTGGAAGACCTTATTGTTTGCCTAAGGATTGAAGAGGACAACAAGGCTGCAGAAAATAAGTTTCGTGGAAATTCAACAATAATGGGTGCAAATATTGTTGAGGAAGCCTCAACGAGCAAAAAGGGAAAGAAGACATCTGGACCAAAGAATTACCCAAGAAAAAAGAAGTTCAAAGGTAAATTGCACAATTGTGGAAAGGTTGGTCACAAGGCTGCTGAATGTCGTGCACCAAAGAAGGACAAGAATAAAAGCCAAGAAAATATGTTGAGAAGAATGATGAAATAGACGATTTATGTGCCACGCTTTCAGAATGCAACCTAGTCTGAAATCCTAGAGAATGTTGGATTGATTCAGGGAAAACTCGTCATATTTTTGCTAACAAGGAGTTGTTTACTTCTTCTGCTCCTGCCGAACCCAACGAGACAGCTTTTGTGGCAAATTCCGCTACTGCAAAATTGAAGGAACGAGCAAGATAGCTTTGAAGATGACTTCTGGCAAGATTGTGACTCTAAATGATGTCGTTCATGTTCCTGAATGCGGAAGAATTTAGTCTCGACATCACTTCTAGTCAAGAATGACTTTAGTGTGTTTTTGTTTCCGAAAAGGTTGTAGTTAGTAATAATTAAATGTATGTAGGAAAAAGGTTACGTTACTGAGGGCCTTTTAAAACTCAATGTAATTGCCATTGGTATGAATAAAATTTGAGCTTCTTCTTACTTGCTTGAGTCAAATAGTTTATGGCAAGAACGTTTAGGCCACGCCAACTACTAACTTTGCAAAAAATAATTAATTTGGAAGTATTGCCTAAGTTTGAATGCAATAACTTGAAATATTAAATATGTGTGGAATCAGAGTATGTTAAGCATCCTTATAAGTTAGTTAAAAGGAATTCAAATCCTTTAGACTTAATTCACACAGATATTTGCGACATGAAGTTAATGCCATCTCGCGGTGCAAAAAAGTATTTCAGAACTTTTATTAACGACTGTACTAGATATTGCTATATTTACTTACTTAATAGTAAAGATGAAGCAATTGATGCATTCAAGCAATACAAAAATTAAGTTGAAACGCAACTAAACAAAAAGATCAAAATGATAAGAAGTGATAGGGGCGGCGAAAATGAATCTCCTTTTGAAGAATTATGTTTGGGATATGACATTATTCACCAAACAACTGCCTCTTATTCACCGCAATCTAATGGAATTGCGGAAAGAAAGAATAAAACGTTAAAGGAGATGATGAATGCCTTGTTAATAAGTTCTGGTTTACCTCAGAACTTGTGGGAGGAAGCTATTGTTACAGCTAACCGAATACTCAATCGAGTTCCCCATAGAAAAATGCAATCCATTCCATATGAAAAATGGAAAGGAAGGAAACCCAATTTAAAATATTTTAAAGTGTGGAGATGTTTGGCTAAAGTGCAAGTTCCTAAACCAAAAGGGTAAGGATTGGACCAAAAACTGTTGATTGCGTTTTCGTAGGATATGCAATAAATAGTAAGGCATATTGTTTTCTGGTTCATAAATCAAAAAATCCTGACATTCATATTAATATGGTAATTGAATCAGATAATGCTGAATTCTTTGAGAATATTTATCCGTATAAAATGGAATGTGAGTCGTGTAGTGAAAAATCTAAGCGACCTCTAGAAGAAGCAAAGGAAAGTACTTTTGGTAAGGAAAAACCAAGACGTAGTAAACGTTAAAGGACAACTACTTCCTTTGGACCAGATTTTCAGGCCTTCATATTGGAAAATGAGCCTCAAACATTCAAAGAAGCAATGTCTTCCTCGGTAGCACAATATTGGAAAGAGGCAATCAATAGTGAGATAGAATGAATCATTATTAAGTAATCATACTTGGGAATCAGTTGATCTTCCTCCGAGAATTAAACCTTTGGGTTCTAAGTGGATTTTCAAAAGGAAAATGAAAGTTGATGGTACTATTGACAAATATAAGGCAAGATTAGTTGTTAAAGGGTTTATACAACGAGAAGGTCTTGATTACTTTGACACATTCTCGCCGGTAATAAGGATTACATCTATCCGGGTGTTAATAGCATTAGCCACCGTGTATGGCCTTCAAATCCATCATATGGATGTAAAGACAACCTTCTTAAATGGAAATTTGGAGGAGAAATTTATATGGAACAACTTGAAGGGTTTGTAGTTCCAGGAAAAGAAAAGAAGGCGTGTCGACTTGTTAAGTCACTTTACGGAATAAAACAAGCACCAAAACAATGGCATGCGAAATTTGATCAAAAAATGTTGTCAAATGGTTTCAAGATTAATGAGTGTGACAAATGTGTTTATATTATATAGTCCAAATCAAATAGTCATTGTTTGTTTATATGTGGATGACATGTTGATAATGAGTAACGACATTGCTAACGTAAATGCTACTAAGTGCATGCTTGCTAGTAAGTTTGATATGAAAGACTTAGGAGTTGCCTATTTAATTTTGGAATTAAGATCCTTCATACTCCTCAGGGTATAGCTTTGTCTCAATATTATTATATTAAAATGATACTTGAAAATTTCAAATAATTGGACTTGAAAGTTGCAAAAACGCCAATTGATTTAAACCATACTCTTGTAAAGAATAAAGGTCAAAGCAAGTCTCAATTGGAATACGCTCGAGTGTTGGGAAGTTTGATATACATTATGAATTGTACACGACCTAATATATCTTGTGCGATAAGTAAGCTTAGTTGATATACAAGTAATCCCGACCAAGCTCATTGGATGGCAATCAAACGAGTATTGGGGTATTTGAAATATACCCAAGACTATGCATTACATTATAATAATTATCCCACAGTTATTGAGGGATATAGTGATGCAAATTGGATCACTAGATCAACAGAATCAAAATCCACAAATGGATACGTTTTTACCATTGGTGGAGGAGTAGTGTCTTGGAAGTCGGTCAAATAGACATGCATCGCCCGTTCTACAATGGAGTATTTGTTTATATATTTAGACAAGGCCGGTGAAGAAGCTGAGTTGCTCCAGAATTTCTTGGAAGATATTCCATTTTGGCCCAAACTTTGGCACCTATTGCGATAGTCAAGAAGCAATAGGAAGGGCAAGGAGCGTTATATATAACAGGAAATCTCATTACATACGATGAAGACATAATACCGTTAGACAACTACTCTCTAGTGGAATTATCACAGTTGACTATGTAAAGTCAAAAGATAATGTATCGGATCCCCTTACAAAAGGCCTAACTAGAGAGGCGGTTGAGAAGTCATCAAAGGGAATAGGACTATGGCCGAGAACAAGTCATTGTGGCGGTAACTCTACCTAGAAGACTGGAGATCCCAAGATCTAGGTTCAAGGAGATCAAAGAAAGTCATTACTGACGGTTCAACATTGTAAAATAAATTGTTTGTTCCATTCTCATGATAAAGACAATGTTTAGTACCAAGGATAAAGCGTTAAGGCTTTTTAATGGTTTCTAAGTTTGATACAGGGTACATCAAATAGTGTGTCTACGGGATAACACGTTTAGGAATCACCTATGTAAGTGTGAAGTGTAAGCTGCTTCAAGGAGAATTTTTTAAGGCCACTTCTCTAGGCATTTATGAAACCCGGTGGTGTTCATGGATGAAACGAACACAACAATGAGAACCAAAGACGGTTAAGGGTTGATTGTGTGACATATGGTTGTCTAGGTACACACCAAAGTTTGACGGTTCAAAGATATCAAATCTACTGATTGATCGAGTATATCCGACATATGTGCACTGCGAAAAGTTCAAAGGAAACCTACTTATCCAGATGCGATTAATCCTTACTTGCGAATCACACAGTTCTTTCATGCATACTTTTTTCGGATAGCCATTCCCCATTTATGTGGGGGATTATTGGGTTGTGTTAATTAAAACAAAATAAGTGTGAACGAAAAATGGTGGGAAAAGAACTGAAGGAAAATGAAATTTTGAATTAGCCCCTTTTACAAAGGGACTCTGTCCCTCATTGGATAGGAAGAGGAAAATTCTTGTGCGCTTATATATAGAAGTACTTCTTCTAGCTCTTAAAGAGTTGAGAAGAGAGTACGCCTCGCGCCATCGTTGTCATCGCTCGCTTGCTCGGCTCGGCTTCCGCTACGGCTTCAGATGGCTTCGGCTTTGGATTTGGTCAATTGATATGATTGATTGATATTTCCATTTCCTTCATTTAATATTTCCTTTCCTAATAATGTTTTGGCGTGGAAAATTATTAAATTCGCGGCACTTCCAACGGTCAATTTCGCGACCAAGCCATTCCGTTTAACAGAAATTATGTCGAATAGATACCTCTTCAAATGAACAGGAATATTTGTACCTGTTGGAACTCAACTATGTTGGCTATAAATAGAGAGGCTCAGCCTCAATTTTCACCACCGAAAAATCTGAATCTCTCCCCTCTATCTTCCCCATTCTGCATTATTTCTCAAAGATAAAAAGTAAGCATTTTGTGTGATTTGCTCCGCCATTTGAGTTCGCCGAGGTTCTTTGATTTGAATAGTTATTCCGTTCTATCCTGAGAGGAATTAATCTGAAACCTTGGGCAACTGTGAGGGGATTAATTCCTTAAGGACACACAAGAAAATTGTGGGCTCGGAATTTTTATGTTTTGTTTTCTTAAACTAAGGCTTTTTTATTTTTCTGTTTTTTGAATACAGAGAGATATCAAATATAGGGTACGGCTACAAAATTCTTGTTAAGTACTACATTTCCATACGTTTCGCAAGACTTGTGGCATCGATTACGTTGTGGCATTTTGCCGCACACTCTTATGTGTCTATATATATTATTATAAAAATATATATGTGTTAAAAATGTAGCTCAAAGTAACAATATAAGACAAGAAGATAAGTAGAATAAGAGAAGAAGAGATAACTTTCTTATTTCATCAAGTGATCGAGTGTATAACATATCACATTTCATGCCTCTATTTATACTATTACATTGTAGGTTACAAAAGGATTGTCTTAAACATGACATTAACCTTTGAGATCATGGTGAAGATCATGGGGAGAGGTTATGGAGGTGTGGGAGTTACAATCATAAAAGTGATAAGTAGTGAGAGGTTATTTACATTATGGGTGAAAGTAGTGGGAGTAGTGGACATCCACATTTACTAAATATTTTATAACACTCCCTCTTGGATGTCCAAAAAAATAGATAATATGCCTCGTTAAAACCTTAATAAGAAAAAAACCCGTGGGAAAAAAATCTTAGTGAAGGAAAAAGAGTACACATATCTGTAATAAGCTTTATTTGTTGCCTCGTTAAAAACCTTACCAGGAAAACCTAGTGGGACAAAATCTAAGCTAAGGAAAAACGAGTATAGCGCTTATCTTACTCCCCCTCATGAAAACATCACTTTATTTCTCGAAGACGCCGCATTCCAATCTTCTGTCTCAACTTCTCAAATGTTGACGTTGGTAATGCCTTAGTGAACAGATCAGCCAAATTTTGACATGAACGAATCTGTTGAACATTAATTTCACCATTTTGTTTAAGATCATGCGTGAAAAAAAACTTTGGTGAAATGTGTTTTGTTCTTTCTCCTTTGATGTATCCTCCTTTCAATTGAGCGATGCAAGCAGCATTGTTTTCATATATTATAGTTGGATTATCTTTTTTCATAAGAAAACCACACATTTCTTGAATATGTTGAGTCATTGATCTCAACGAAACATATTCCCGAATAGCTTCATGAATGGCTATTATCTCAGCATGATTAGTAGATGTGGCAGCTATTGTTTGTTTTATTGAATGCCATGATATAGATATACCTCCATATGTAAACAAATAGCCTGTTTGAGATCGGGCTTTATGTGGATCATACAAATAACATGCATCGGCATAGCCAACCATTTCTGACTTGAATTCATTAGAATAGAACAATCCCATATCTAGAGTTCCCGAAGATATCTAAATATATGCTTAACATCGTTCCAATGTCTTCTTGTTGGGGAGGAATTGAATCTTGCTAATAAGCTTACAACAAATGCAATATTTGGCCGGGGATTGTTAGAAAGATACATAACTTCCCCAATTGCACTAAGATATGGAGTTTCATCACCAACAAGCTCTTCGTCATTTTCTTGAGACCGGAATGGATCTTTATTTATGTCAAGCGATCTCACAACCATTGGGGTACTCAATGGATGTGCATTATCCATATAAAATTACTTTAACACCTTTTCAGTGTATGTTGATTGATGGACAAAAATTCCATTTGTTACATGCTCAATCTGTAGGCCAAGACAAAATTTTGTCTTCCCAAGATCTTTCATTTCAAATTCTTTCTTCAAACACTCTACAGCCTTTGGAAGCTCCTTAGAAGTTCCAATGATATTCAAGTCATCAACATACATAGCTATGATGACAAATTCAGATCCAGACCTCTTAATAAAGACACAGAGGCAAATATGGTCATTTTTGTACCCTTCCTTTAGCAAATACTCGCTAAGACGATTATACCACATTCTCCCTGATTGCTTCAATCAGTATAAGGATTTCTGAAGCTTTATTGAACAAGTTTCCCTTGAATTTTTATGTGCTTCATGAACTTTAAATCCTTCAAGGATTTTCATAAAAATTTAATTGTCTAGGGAGCCATATAAGTAGGTTGTGACAACATCCATAAACTGCATATCAAGCTTTTCATGAACTGCAAGATTTATTATATAACTGAAGGTAATTGCATCTACCACAGGAGAATATGTCTCCATATAATCAATTTCAGGCCTTTGCCAAAACCCTTGTGCAACAAGTCGTGCTTTATATCTTACGACTTCACCTCTCTCATTTCGTTTTCGCACAAAAACCAGTTTTTACCCCACTAGCTTGACACCTTCAGGTGTTTGGACAATTGGTCCAAACACTTCACATTTTTCGTGTGAAGCCAATTCTCCTTGAATTGCGTTTTTTTTATTTGATTGACCAATCATTTATCTGTCCAAATTCCATGACAGATTTGAGCTCAAGATCCTCGTCAATATTAATAATATTGAGCATTATATTATATCAACAATATCATCGATGATAATTTTACATTGGTTCCATCATCACACAATAAAGACATAACTTATCGAGATCTCATTATTTTCAGGTACCTGAGCTTCTTCCATGAGGTCTTATAAAATTTTATGTCATGGTGCTCTTACATAGCACTTGCCTCCTTAGTATGACCATCTTTATCATTTGTTGCACTCCTTCTTCAAGGAGTTTTATCTTTGGAACCGATTAGCCTATTACGCTTCATGTGTTCCATAGACTATGTCCGTCATGGACTTTATTCTATTTGGAGCATTAGCAGCTGAAATATAACATTTCGCTTTGGGTCAGCAAATACGCCTGGCAATATTTTGCAAATGAATTATCACTTGAACTTCAAGTTCACATTTTCTTGTACGAGGATCTAAGTACACTCATAATAATTCATTCCATGATTACTTTTTCAGCTACCCATTTTCTCCCCCTAATGTTGGGATCACCAACACATTTCCCAACCTTCTTTGGGAACACATCTTTGTGCATTGTGATGGCACAATTAAATAATATAGAACATCTATATTTCTGGATGAAATTTATTTGGTTCCTGACCCTGAACCAATTCTGATAGGAAGAAGTTATCATAACTTGTTGGCTAGATACATACAAGTGCTCTTGTATATTAAATAATGCACATCATACCAAATTTCTATTTGGAATCTTTGTTCTCATAACCAATGGTTTAGATTAATTGGAGGCATACAATTTCTACTAAACCAACTTGTATTTAAACCAGCATTACCAAGATAATTATCATATTTATATTCTGGAACTGTGCTCTAATAATTTGAGCAATCAACCTTGCAAAATCCAAATTGCAAGTTGATAACAAACGCACATGTGACCATACAATAGATGCATCTATTAAAATCATATAATAGTAAACAGTCCACATGGCAGGTGAATGGGCCCATATATATATCACCTTCTATTCATTCCAGAAATCAAGGTATTCAATCCCAACCTTAACTGGTATATCATGAGAATAAGCAGCACAAGAGAATTCTTGAAGAACCTTTTATTTCTTCAATATATGCCAATGTGAATTCTCAATTAATTTTCGCATCATAATTGAACCGGGATGGCCAACCGGTCATGCCAACTAATATTTATTTCAGTAAACCCTTTGCTTACTTGTGGCATATAATTCCATCATCATGCTTATACATGTGTAGTATAAATAGAAGAAAATATGGGTAATCTTTTATATTTATCCGGTATGATTATAGTAATATGAAGATACTCAATCTTCCTTTCATTTATAGTCTCAAAGGCCAAATACTTTGGCTTATATGTTTGAAACTCAAAAAGTTTCTTTTGAGACTTACTATAATTTCATGAACAATTTCATTTATCCGGGTAGTAACAAATCACTCTTCAGGAGCTCTTAACTAATTTTGTACTACAATA